>PVHP010009270.1:0-50705 GCA_004024765.1 Zapus hudsonius
ATGGGCATTTCCATCTGTAGCATCACACAGAACGAACTTCCCACTGCCCTACAAATGCCATGGACTTCATGTTCACCTATGCATTCTTCCCTAGAATCCCTAATCTTTGTATTGCCTCCAGTTTTGACTTTTTTGTTGGGGGGGGGGGTTCCTAAGAGTAAAGAGCTTTTACAGATTAATTTCTTTCATTTGCTAGTATTTAATATTCCTCCATATCTTTTCATGGCTTAAAAGCTCATTTCTTCCTCATACTGAATAAGAAGAGTAGTGTCTGGATGTACACCTACTAAGGATATCTTGGTTGTGTTCAAATTTTTCAAAGCTATAAATAAAATGGCTATAACATCCATATTCACTTTTGTGTGGATATAAGTTTTCAAGTCATTTAGGTAAACACCAAAAAACAAAACTACAGATATATGTTGAATATAGTTAGTTATACTACAGATCCAGAGTAACAAAAATAACACAGTACTGACAAAAACAAGACACAAAGTTCAAGAGAATAGACTAGAGGATTCAAACCCACACAGCCATAGCTATAGTTACAACCACCTAACCTTGGACAAAGATGTCAATAACAATTGGTTGTGGGAAAACTGAAGCGCTCACATAAAAGAATAAAATTAGATCGTTATGTGCCATCTTGCACAAATAACAATTGAAAATGAATCAAAAACTCCAATCTAAGATGTGAAACTCTGGAAACTACTAAGGAAAGCAAAGGCAAAACACTTCCAGATAGAGACATACGCAAGGACTTTATATAAAAAGGGTTCAAAAACCTCAGCCAATAATCCCAAAAATTAAGTTGGGATTACATAAATTGGAAAGTGTCTCTGGAAACATCTAGGTTTTTTTTCCCGTGGAATGATGAGAACAATGCTTGCATGAACATTTGTGTGGACCTGATAAATTCTCTCAGGCACACATCAGAAGTGAAAGGCTAGATTATGCAGTAGCTCTATGGTTAATTTCTGAAGAACAACAAAATTTTCCAAAGTAGTTGAGCCATTTCACATTTTCTACAAGCAATATATGAAGACTCCAGTTCTTCTAGACCTTAATACTTATCATTTTAAAATACAGTCAAAGTATGAAGAACTTTCTTGTCATGGTTTATGATGTTCAGCAACTCTGCACGCCATTTTCTTGTAAATGCCACAGTAACAGCTCCCATCAGTTATATATATGTATATAACTACACACACACACACACAATGTATGTATCGCTGTTGATTCAAGAGTAGTGTGTGTTGACATCAAGGCATACTAAGGTATGTTTGAAAAGCCATATATCATTTTCATGAACTTGTCTAAAGTGTGTTTCCAATGTTAGATTATCTACTTTTCTGTTACTTTTGGGTGAGGGGCATGTGTATGTGTGGTGTACATGTACATGACAGTATAATGTGTGGGCACACGCTCACTGATTCAGCTAGTCTAGCTAGCCAATTCCCCCTGGGGATCTGCCTGTTCTGCCTCCTGAGTGCTATGATTACAGGCACATGCTGCCAGGCCCAGCATTTACACTTATCCTCAGGTTTGCACAGTAAACGCTTCACCCACTGAGCCATCTTCTCAGCCCCTCTATCTCCTATTCTTACATCTGTAAGCAAAATTACAAAAGAAATATCTTTCCTGAGCACCTTATATAAGAGGGATTCAACAATTATTATAAATGTTCCCCTCTTCCCCCTTGCCCTTGAATGTTAAGCCCTGCCCTTGGTCCCAGAATCAGGAAGCTATGGAAGAAGGATCTGAGTTTGAGGCCAGTATGGGCTATATAATGAGACTCATGTTGGAGCATTTTATTGGTACTTTATTTTGTTCTGCTGGGTTATACTTTGAGGCAAGGTTGTACTGCAATCCCAGCTGACCTAAAACTCACTCTGTAGCTCAGGCTAGCCTCAAACCCATGGCAATCCTCCTACCTCATTCTCACAAATGCTGAAATTACAGGCATGTGCCTTCATGCCTCTGAGTTAAAAATTACATAACGGTTGAAAGCCTTGGTGTGCATAGTATGTTTTTTTAAATTTTTTTTTGAGAAAGAGAGAATAAATGGGTATGACAGGGCACCATGCCACCATCAGCACACTCTAGACACATGCAGCACTTGGTGCATCTGGTTTTACATGGGAACGGGGGAAATCGAACCTGGATCATCAGTCTTTGAAAGCAAAAGCACTTTAACCACTGAGCCATTTCTCCAGCCCCAAATGTGTGTAGTATTTATTACTGTATGTTAAAATTATTATACCACTGTTTGGATACAGTAGCTATCATGTGAATTACCATAATTCAGAACTCTGAAAACTTGTTACTTGGTTTATTCTGGTCTTATATGAAAGAGATTTTCACTCATAGGAAACTAAAACTTTAAGCAGAAATAGAAATATACTTCAGAATATTCAGAATAGAAATATACTTCAGAAGAAATCAGAGTATTTTTAAATCCTTATTTACTTTAATGAGAGAACATTCTAACCGTTTTTGTGTAAGATAAGCACATGTTCATTTTTTTGGGAACAACATGGCTGTTTCTGATGGGTTGCATATTATCCAGATCTAAGATTTTCTTTTTTTGTTATGTTTCTGAGCTTCTCAATATTTAGGGAAAATATTTCTTATAAGTTTCAAACAATCCAAGAAATGTACAGTAGTCCCTAGGTATCCATGACAGGATTGATTCTAGGACCCCTTGCACATACTCAAATCTTAAGAGATATTCAAGACTCCATAGTAATGATGTTTACATACTTGTTTATATACTAGACAATTTAGGGAATAAGGACTGTACATATTAAATTTACAAAACCAGTATCTGAGGTTCTTTTTATGAGGAAGGGTCTCAGTCTATCCCAGATTACCTGAAACTCACTGTGTAGCCCAGGCTGACCTCTAACTCACAGGGATCCTCCCGCCTCGCCTCAGCACCCCGAGTGATTATAGGCATGAACAACTATATCCAGCCTAGAACCAATTTTTCAGCTGCGGTTAGCTGAATTCAGGAATGTGACACTTATCTGATCGTTGAGGAATTGTGGAATACTTACCTGTGTCCATACTTTGGTTCAACTGTTGATCACTTGTTTCTCCATCTTCACTGATATATCCAGGTGGTGGCGTTTCTACACAAGTTTAGAAAAAAATCGGGTATAGTTAACTTGTCATCAACTTTTCTCCCAGTTACCAAATATAGCCAATGAATCACTCCAAGAAACAAACAAATAAATAAAAGAAAAATAACACATAACATTATAATAAAAAGAAAAATTGGATACTGAAAATCAAATTCTGACCTAAATCTTGTAAGTGAATTCTTACAGCCTAGTTGTAACACAATTTAGGCCTCTTGGCATATTTTCTTAAACATTATTTACCATCAGAATGATATGTACATATTCTGGGACAACAGCCAAAAACATAATTTCAAAGATGCCTCTCAGCAGGCATCAGAGGCATTAGTAATGTCTGCTGTTTTTTTTTAATGGAGATCATGGATGAGTACTTAAGAGAAGACGGATAGACATGGACACATTCACAAATTTCAGATTACAAAAAATAACATTGGCTTATTCTCTTAAAACTAAGTTGTACAAGACAAATTACAGTACAATTCAGTACTGACCTGGTCTGAATGCTACCTAAAAATAGTAAATTCCCAACAATTCCTCCTAGTAAATTCTAAGCATTTGAAGCAGAAAATCCAAGCATAAACTAATACATAAAACAAACACAAAAGAGTAAATCTGGGGACTCTAAAGTGTCATTTCCCAACTAACATTTAGGTTGCTCAACAGTTTCAAACAACTTGAGCTAATGCAGACACATAGCTAAGAAGCACCCGGATCAATCCTTCATCATCTAACCTTAATACGCTAACCACAATTTAAACTAAGCTTTTCAGTACACCAAAAATGTGTAATATTGAAATTTTTAAGAATACCTTTGTATGCTCAAACAATAAGGGACAAAATAAGAATAATTAATATCATTATTCACTATTTTAAAGATTAAAGCTAAGAAAATTAAACAGAGCTAAAGGCTTTGCCAGTTTGAACATCAGTATCTGAAAGGTCTAAGCTAGAAGAAAATATGAACTTGAAGACACTTTAACTTATATATCTTTACCTCCTTCATTATTTATCGATAAACTGAGAATAGATATTAGTGTTTTAGAGAAAATCTTAAACATCCACCATAGTGAATTATTGGTTCTGCAACCACAGAGTAGATAAAGTCTCAGTGTTCAGAAAAGCAACTAGGACACCTCGCTTCTGATTTCCTACACAAAATGCCAACATCTCAATAAAGGAACAAAGAACAAAAAAAAAAAAAATAAGAACAAACATCTCCACATGTGAAGACCACTGAACATTTGAATAATACCCTTTCAAGTCATTCTGTAGTATGTGTTCTTACAAAATGGTGCTATCATTTGCTAGCAGTATTGAGTTACAGTAATTCCCACATAAAAGACCTTAATCACTCCCCTCCTCCATAACACAGAACACCTACACATATGCACCCCACTCTCAGCCAGGGTTACAACAGAGAGGATAAAGAAAGTGTCCCTTTAATAATTCCTCTTTGCCTCTCATCTTACTTCACTGTCTGTACCGTGGCCCTCTCAAAGTTTACTTACAGAAACCTAAAAACAAAACAACAATAATATAAAACATCCTTAAATTGTTTTCTGGAATAAAATTGAGCAATCAAAAATTACAACTATCAGAAACTACTTTGTATCTGAAAAACTAGCTATTAAAGACAAAATGAAACCTCTTTTCTGGGCTGGAGAGATGGCTCAGATGGCCCACAAAATCTAAGACCGAGTTCAATTCCCCAGTACCCAAGTAAAAAGCCACATGCACAAAGTGGTGCAGTGGCTAGAGGCCCTGGTGCACCCATTCTGTCTGTCTGTCAGTCACTCTCTCTGTTTGCCAAGGAGGGGAAAAAGCCCCGGAAGTGTAGGAAATTGGTCTTTAAAAAAATCTTTTCTTCTAAAATTTTTTTGAATGAACAGTGTTACTTTCATGATAGAACACACTGAAAAAGTTTAAAGTATTTGGAAGTCTTTGCTTCTCTACAGGTTTCTAGTTTAATAAAATGAAAATAAAGGTGGAAGAGTGGGAAAGGAAAAGAGAGGAAGGAAAAGGGGGGAAAAGAGGGAGGAAGGGGAGAGAGAAATCCAGAATATACCTAAATCCTTGTCCTACTATCTATCACCTTGAGTTCCTATAGGGGAAGCAAATAGAGTACTATGTAAGAAAATAGCAAATGTTAGTTGCTTTCTTAAAAAATAGTAAAAACTAGCTGGGCGTGGTGGCGCACGCCTTTAATCCCAGCACTCGGGAGGCAGAGGTAGGAGGATCACCGTGAGTTCAAGGCCACCCTGAGACTACAGAGTGAATTCCAGGTCAGCCTGGGCTAGAGTGAGACCCTACCTCGAAAAAAAAAAAGAAAAGAAAAGAAAAGAAATAGTAAAAACTACAAAGGTAATTACTGCATCATGTAAATGAGTGAATCTGAGAACCATGTAGTTGAATTCATTCATCTTTATTAGAAGTTACTGAGGTCCATGAAAACACAGTTTTTCTGATTTTTAGTATGTTGCTATTTTCTACAGAACTACTAACATATTCTATCTACTATAAAAATGTTCATTTATCTTAAACATTATCAAATTATTTAAGAAAAATGATTATTAGTTAAGATTAGGTAGATTTTTAGTTTCAGTAATACTTTTTTTCCTGAATTACTCAATATGCTTACATTCTACATCTAAGCTTCAACCACTAAGCAAACTTACTAAGATCTTTTCTGCTTCTCATACCACTTTGATTAAAGCCACTGCAAAAGAAAATGAAATAGAAAGGAACTTTTCTCCAAGCAAAACTGCTTAATATACTAGTAGTAGACATTGTACAAAATAATCACCCAACAAATCAGATTTTCTATCTAAAATGCAGGAATATTCAAAAGTGAAACCGCATCACCAATCCTTCGATGTTTGTTTCAAGGTTGTTATCTACCTATGTGGTAGGAGATTCAGAAGACAAAAATACCTGGGATATAATTACTCTGTGGCTCAATTCCCGCTGGGAAATTAGTGTTTTCTGGAATGGAGTGGGTATAATCATCCAGAGGCGGCAGTTCGGTTAGAATCTCGGGGTGTCGAGGTACTAACACAGGAGGCAAAACTGCAAGAGTCCCAGAATCCAGTTAGTGGCAGAGAGGGGAGGGGAGGGGGAGGGGAGGGGAGGGGGAGGGAGAGAGGGGCGGGGCTTCACTGAATGTTTTCACAAGGTAGAAGGCAACAACTTTAGTTTTTAAGTAAGGGCACACGTCTGACAAATCTGACAATGGCTCTAATTTAGCATTCCATGACCTGCAATTCCAAGTTTATGCTTAGTTCGTACTTTGGAGAACAATGTGACTCTGAAATTCCATTAGGAAAAAAAAATTGTCAGATTTGAGAAATTTCCTAAAGACATAGCTTTCAGACTAGAGAGATGGCTCAGCAGTTAGAGGCGCTGGCTGGCAAAGCCTGATGGCCTGGGTTCAATCCCCCAGTACCAACGTAATGCCAGATGCACAAAGTGGCACCATGTGTCTGGAGTTCCTTTGCAGTGACAAGAGGCCCATGTGTGCCCATACTCATCCTCCCTCTCTCCTTCCCTCCCTCCACTTACAAAGAATAAATAATATTCTAAAGAAACATAACTTTTTTTTTCCTTTTTAGATCCACAGCTCACTGAATGACTTTACTGAACTGCTTCTACACAATCTTATCATTCCAGTGCATCTGAAAGCACCACAGAGCACAATGTGTGCAGACAGAGCTCTGCAGAGCTGTGAGGAAGGACTGCAACTCTGCAGCACTTCTTGGAAATGTACCTTGATGTCCAAGAGTATGAATAGATCCTTTCCCTGTAAGATGGCTTTCCATATTTTTTAAAAAAGGATTTTTAACTCCTATCAAGAATTATGTTCAATTTTAAATAGTTTAAAAGAATTTTATGCTAAAATTTCACAAGTATACTTCAGCCATTTAATTTAATTTAATTAATTTAAAAGCAGGAATGACCCCTATGGTTTTCCTACCTGGTGTTTCAACTCTCTGGTAGTGGTAAGGATTTACACATACTTCATCCTTTTTCAGATTAAAAGCATATTCACAGTTTTCGATTGCTTTGAGTTCATGATGACTGTGAAGATCAGGCCAGCGCCATAACCGGCAATATATAACATGTGGCAACCCTTTCCGATGCGAAACTTGAAGGCGTCCATCAAGAGACCTATTGGGAAGCAAGGGAAAAGAAGGAGAGAACTTTAAAAAAGGAAAAGCGTAGGCTTGGTGAAAGGGGCTGATGACACACTAAGAGCACAAAGAAAGGACAGCCACCGTGTTAGTTTTAGTGAGAACCAGGAAGTGCACTCCTGAATGGACCTACCAATAAGCAACATGCTGGCAGATGCTGCCTATCCATATGCGATGGAATGACTCATCTTTTCATATCATATGGCTATACTTGAAACCCTCTTTGTCAACAACCATCTTTAAAGAGTCAAAGTCTCTCAAAGGGCATTCTGAAGGGTTGTTTTTTTTTGTCAAAAAAGGTAGTGTGAAAAATGATAAATATCAATGACGTGATAGTAACTTACACTAATGTAACTATTCAGTGTGGACTGTTTTGGTATCTGAGATTTATTTATATAGCTCACACAAATGCAGATGGTGATGAATGAGATGAAATGGACAAATACCAATATGGTGAAAATAATGAGATGATTCAAAAAAAGTAACAAGAAACAAGTTAGCCTACTGTTAATTGTGATGTAAGAAGTTCAATAAATATGTATTAGTACAAAGATGAGACTTAGATGATAACATGTATCTACTTAAAAATTAGGCCAATAAAATATTCATCTAATCTTGAACTGTGGAAAGTATATAGTTATCAAAAGTTCTTATTCTTTAGGGGACAGGATAATTGAAAGAAGATTCAAAACTACAATTGCATTGATTAGAACATCAGCTGAAACATGTAATATATTTTATACTGGCAAGCAGATATTTTAAATGCTATGCCTTAATTTACATTAAGGAAACATCCTAGGCAAAAATTATACTAAGCAACCCAGTAAAGGTCTTCCGAAACACCCCCCTCCCACAGAGCTCTAGGATTCCAGAGAGGGCAGCATATTCACCTGGTTTGTTCAGAGAAGCTGTAAAGGCCTGTTGTATCCCACTGATCTATCGTATTTGGTGTACTCAGTCCCCAAATTTCAGAGCAAGTGCTGTGCATAAATTGAAAAACAAAAAGTTGATGTGAACATGGAAGCATGGTTATTCAGAGTACCATGATGTAAAACATGGACATGTACAGAACACTTCCTTCACCCAGAAAATATACACTGCTTCACTTTCTCACAGGTTAGTGCTGGTGACTATATTTTCTATATGAAGGAAGCCAATAAAATGGAACATGTGACTCCAGATAAGTTATGATTATGTTTTTAAAATGTGAACACCAATGCTCTCTAGCCTAATGGAATCATTCCTATAATGTTGTTTCTAATTTTCTTTACTCAGAACAAAATTCCTATACCATCAGCCTTTCTAATTGTACTTCCTTTATCACAGTTTTAAGAGAAAACCAAATCCTCTACCTAACAGCTATAAATATGCATTTTAATATAGGAAAAATTCCAGTTATAATAAGCACTTATCAGATGGGCCTAGTGGTACACACCTGTAATCCCAGAAGTTAGAGGAGGGAGGGTTAGAGGATCAGGAATTCAGGGTTGCCTTGGATACTGAGTTCAAGGCCAGCCTGGTCTATATGACACTTTTTAAAAAAAAAAAAATTAAAATTAAAAAGCACAAACATATTCACAGCTAAGATTTTCAGGTAATTTATTTGCAATACTTGGATATCCAGCTTTACTGAACATTTTCATTGCTTTCTTATCACTATAAAAGCCAAAGTAGACAAATTTAAGTCATTCTACTACAGCACGACTTAAAATTTTTCTTTTACATTTCTTTCCAGAACATGGGCAAGCCAAAGACAACTCTATTTTCTCTAGTACTTCATTTGAATGTAATTTCTTGTTCTTGGGAGAAGAATTTTAAAAGAACATTTAGAATGGAACTTTGGGTTGCCCTGTCTAAACAAAGGTAATTTTCTGAACTAAATTCCATTTCTCACATACTACAAAGTTGAAAAAATTTTAAGGAGGGAAAAAAGAACATTTCAAAACAACATATGGGAAAAAAAACAATTGGGGGCTAGGGAGATAAAAGAACTCAGGTTAAAGGCACTTGTTTGCAAACCCTGCCTGTCCAGGTTCAATTCTACAGGGCTCATTGAAGCCAGATGAATGTAAAGTGGTGATCCCAAAGCACCCACACCAATGAGAGGCAGAGCCAGCAGAACCAGGGCCAGCTAGTAGGATGCTCCTTTCAGTCTGACAGCTCATGTGCAGTGGGTCAAGAGACCCTGTCTCAAAGAAGATGGAGCACCGACACCTTCAAGTTGTCCTCTGAACTCCACCCACCCACCCACCCACAACTGAGGCTTGTAGGCCCGTAGGCACATAATAAATTATTAAGTCCCAAATTTACACATTACCAGTGAGCTACTTGGATCAACATTTAAAAAGCAAAAGAGAAAGTGATGGCTTCCTGAGGCTAGGCAACACCATTGTGAGGTATGCCCTTCAACAGTTACCTAGCTATAGGAAACCCTGATTCAGAGGCTACTCATTGAAAAAACCAGAAAAGCGGAATGGGGAAAAGATCTAGTTCTGAAATGGAAGAATAATTTAGACCTTCACCCTTATAAAGATGCACTAGTATTAACACAACCTTGGCATCAGTGGTTCTTTAAAAGATAGCTTCTAGAAACAGAGCACAGTATGCCACTTAAATCCAAGAGTTTTGTGACTGAGCTGATTGAAAATTCAAGGGCCATCACCACCAACAGTACAGATCAGAAGCTGTTCTGTCATACTCGGAAAAATATTTCACACAAAGTATAGGAGCTGATACCACATGAAAACCAGAATATAAAACAGGGCACCAAGACTAAGTTGTGCTCTATTTAAGTCCTGAAAAAAAAAAATCAAATAACCAGCAGTAAAGAACATTCAATCAATCTAAAACAGACAGACCCAAACCCAAAGTCTAAGGCACTTTCTGAATGCCATCATGTGGTATGGTTAAGTCTCAGTTTTATCATTTATTACTCTGCCTCATAAAATTGATAAATATTTAAAAATATTAAATTAAGGAAAAAATATTAAATTTGATTCTAGCTAGTAAAATCTTTGTATTTTATATATATAATATACGTGGAGTTTCTACTGTGTGCGTGGGTGGAGTTATTTTAAAACAGTTTCTTGATATATAATCCAGGCTTATTTCATACACAGTTCTCCCTCAACCTCCCAAGTGCTGGAACTACAGATATGTACCTCCACATGGGAACTATTTTTAATAAGGTTGCAACTTACAACAACATATACAAAACAACTAGAATAAATGTAACTATACATAGAAACAATTTTAACATAACCACACACAAAAGTATACTAAGAAAAGTGAAAACTGTCAACTTGACAATCTTTTAGGTCACCTAGGAAAAAAGCCTCTGGGCATTTGTGTAAAGGATTGTCCTGACTAGGCTAACTGAGGTAACTATGGGCTGCACCATTCCATGGGCTGGGGTCCTGAACTGAATAAGAAAGCATGCTGAGCACTGGTATTCACCTCCTTCTGCTTCCTCACTGTGGACCAGTGACCAGCTCCTGCTACCATGCCTTCCCTGCCATGATGGACTGCAACAATGAACTGTAAATTAAAAAGCTCTTCCTCCATGTGCTTCTTGTCAGATATTTGACTACAACAACAAGGAAGTAATTAAGACAGACACCAAGAGAACTTAACCCCATGCTCCTCCAAACACCCATGACAGGCACTACAAACCCCCTCTCTGCGCCAAGGTTCTTAGACCACTTCTATTGAAGATTCTTTCCTGCTCTTTGAAATATATTGATGGCTTCAAATCAGAAAGGTGTTTCCTCAAAGACCTAAAAGCCTGTCTTCTAATCTAAGGGAAGACAGAGCACACAGATGAGCCTCACTACATTGATGGAATGGCCCTTTACTCCTTTGTTTTTCACTTCTTTAACTCTGCCCAGCACCCAGCTCACTCTCTCTCCCTTTAATGCCCAGGTATCTCTACATAGGTTGAAACTAAACTCACCCCTTCCCTTACTGAGGTAGTTACTGAATAAAAATTTTTTAACTGCTATTGAAATCCCTCTATTTCTGGCAACAGCAGGTGCAGAACAATCCATTACACACTAAGAATCACCAACTATTTCTGCAAAGAAACAATGGAAGTCAGATAACAATGGAACATCAATACAGAATTCAAAGGAATAAAACTTTTCAACCAAAAGTCTGTAAAGTACACTTTGCAAAAGACAAAAACATGCTATAAAAAAAAAAACAAACAAAAAAAGCTTGAACTTGTTTCTAGCAAAATTTGCACACAAGAAACACTAAAAGTTCTTTAGAATTATAGAGAATTGATAAGAGAAACCCTCATATTGCTGGGTGTGATAGTGTACCCCTTTAATCTCAGCACTGGGGAGGCAGAGGTAGTAAAGGAAACTAAGAGGAAGCTAGCTTATGTAGGCAGTTTCAGTCAGGGACTGAGGCCCAGAGGGAACCAGGAGATGCCATCTACATGCCACCTCATCCTGGCCCAAGAATGAAAACTCCTGGCAATTCAGGAACTCTGTGTCTGACTGGGACTGATCTATATCCACATTATGACCCCAGCTGACCCAGGTGTGAGTGGACTCTGGAATCCCTCAAGATTTATTAACCAATCAGATTTTTCCTTGCCTACCTGAATCAAACACAATAAAGGTGGTAACCCTGTCCTCTCTTGTTCTCTTGCCTTCGAGGGCTTAGTGTGCTGAGTTCTCATCCTATGTGGCCGGGACCCCCACTGAGGTTTTAGTCCCCATTCCCACTTAGCAGTCTATCTGAGTGAGGAGGAGGAACATAACTTTATCTCTTAATCCTAGCCCCCCCCCACTCGTTTCTGCCTTATGATTTTCACTTAGCTGCATTTACAATCTTACTATAGTCTCTAAACCACCATGTTCAGATTTCCATTCAGGACCTACCATGTGGATGCTTTTGTTAACTTTCCCTTAGTGTCCCTCCACAGGAAAGCACATGGCAAATGCCCTGTGTATCTCTTCTAAGTTTTCCTATACTCACTCCTAGATTACCCTTCCATGTGTTCCTGGTCCCGCTCTAACCCTTCCCCGAAAACTTCAGTTTCATATAGCTCTCCACACATGCCAGCTTCTCCCTAAACTTCCCTCTTTCTTAAATATGTTTTCCACACAGGATGAAAAACCATCCATACAACCACTGTAAGGAAAATGGTACAAAAACACCAGAATTAAGACAAGATTATTACCAAAAATAAAATTGTATTTCATAAGACGGTAAATTCATGAAAAGACATTAACAACCCTGAAAGCATCAAAATGCACGAGGCCTGGAGTGCCCCTCAGAAGTAGGGCCATGGTTCAATCCCTAGTATGGTGGTGATGGGGTTGGGGGAGGAAAGGTGGAGATACCAAAACACACAGAGCAAAAACTGGTAAGAAAACAACCAGTGCAATCTAACACACACACACACACACACACACACACACACACACACACACACACACACACACACACACATATACTCACGTCCCTATAAATCACAGACCTGCAAAATTTTATCAACCACCTTAATAGAAATAATATTTATAGACTCCTTATCAACTATCCAAAAAATTTCTAAATATATACCACATGCTGGGACCATAAAAAGTCAAGGAATTTTAGAATAAACAAAATACATCTAAATAACTGGAGTCAAAGAAGAAATCACGAAGTAAGCTAGGAAGCACTTAAATGGTAACAACTCTACAAATATGTGAAGACCTGGAGGGAGAGCACAAAGCTAGGCCTGAGGGTCAATCCTCTGCACTGCAATCAGAAGGCCTCAAGTTCAGTTCCCAGTCCCATGGGGGAAGAATAGTCAAATGAGTGATTTAATTTCAATCAAAAACAATATAAGACTAAGTACACATATTGGAGGCTCTAGTTGGCACAGTAAGGCACGAAAAATTAAAGACAAAATGGTAGAAAGAAGAAAAATAGAAGAAATAGAAGAAAAAAAATCATTTCTGAGCAATGATGTAACTGTTTACATGGAAAATCTTAGGGCAGCTATAAAAGAACAATTAGAATTCACTAGTGAATTTATTGATGTTAGTATTTTGTAATAGAAATTTTTTTTAAATCGCCTGTATTTTCATTAGCAAAAAATAATTTGAAAATTTAAAAACGGGTAAGTATAAAAACACATAAGGTAGCTAGAAAGAAAAAGTTCAAAACAAGATACATAAGACCAGTTCATTAGAACCAGAAATTTTGCTAGATGTTGTTTTTTAAGTCATAAATATGCATATTAAAGACTAAATGACACCTTTCAGTCCTGTAAGGGATAATGAATAAGAATTATTGATATATTGATAAGTCCCACAAGTATTCTGTCAATCAAAAGAAGCTGAACTCTAAAACTAAAGACTAGATACTGAATGATTCCATTTACATGAAATTCTACAAGGGGCAAGGCATTGAAATAAACAATTTCAAACCTTGGCTGCCTATAAAATTACTGGGAAAGAGTATGAAAGAACTTTCTGGGTAATCAAAGTGCTCTCTCTATATGGTCAGTGGAATGTGTACTTCTCAAATCCAGTTCAACTGAATATAGGAGGGCTTCACCATGAAAATTTTCAAGGAGGTTAGGGGGGAGAAAAGCCAAGTGTGTTGACTGACATTCACTTCCCCCTCTCTCAAACGAATGAAATATTGAAAGTAGTACCATGTGATGAGTTTATTTGCTGTGGCAAAAGGCTCTGGCACACCCATGCTAGCACGCACAGAGAAGCAAATAGGCAAAATAAAGTTTAAAAAAACTAAACTAAGCCAAGCGTGGTGGGCATGCCTTTAGTCCCAGCACTTGGGAGGCAGAGGTAGGAGCAGGCCACTCTGAGACTACATAGTGAATTCCAGGTCAGCATGGACTAGAGCCAAACCCTGCCTCAAAAAACAAAAAACAAACAAACAAACAAAAAAAAAACTTAAACTAAAATAAAATCTAGTATATAATTTAAAAGTTCTATCCTAGCCCCACATTTTATACACCTACCTGAATTCCTATTTTGTATTTTGGGTTAAGTCATCCACAAACATGCTTGTGTTAATTACTATGCTTTTTACATCAAGGACAAGGATATTTTATTCACATACTTGTTATTGGGAGATTAAAAAGCAGCAGTAAGAACTACGCTCAAGCAAGCACTGACTTGGCACTGGGACTTCAGGTGAAGACTTGCGATCCCGGCACTCAGGAATCTGAGACAGAAGGATTGATACCAAGTTTCAGATCAGTCTAGGTTACATAATGAGTCCAAGGCCAGCCTGGACTACAGTTTAAAGCTAACCTGAGTTATATAGTCTCAAAATTTCAGGACTGGAGACAGCTCAGCAGTTAAGGCACTTACCTGCAAAGCTTACTGACCTGGGTTTGATTCCCCAGTACCCACTTAAAGCCAGGTACCCAAGTGGTGCCTGCTCATTCTCTCTCTGACTTTGGGTAAATAAGGCACATTTCAGAATACACTAACTCTTTAAAACTATGATGTTCCTATCATCTGGATGGTTTAAGACAATGTTAACCACAATCAGAAATTAAGTTGTCTTAGTAACTATTTTTCATGACCTTTCCTAAAGAGAATGTTTCTTCTATGGATCAGAAGTGTTGCTGCTAAGGGATTTTTGGGGTACAGGGGTTTCTTCCCCTGGCCTGTAAATCCCAACTTTTGGGTCCTTGTCCAATTCCAACAAAGATTTGAAGAAATGAATTCCAAAAAGGTTAAATTATGAGGTTTACTTGGAAAAAATTAGTATTGAGAGAAAGGCTAGAAGGGTTCCACATACACAGACACATGGGGGCAGGACCTGAGGGACCATGGGGGACATGCGGGCGTGAAAGAAATCTAGAAGGGGGCTGGAGAGATGGCTCAGCGGTTAAGGCACTCGCCTCCAGTGCCTAAGGCCCAGGTTCAACTCCCCAGGACCCACATAAGCCAGACCCACAAGGTGGTGGCCCTGGTGCTCGCTCGCTCGCTCTCTCTCTCTCTCTCTCTCTGCTAAAAAAAAAAAGAAATCTAGAAGGGCTTGCAGAGGAGGGTGGCTAAGAGGGGAAGAGTTCTGCCTGCATCTTAAAGGAACGCACGCACCCCTCCCCCCAGCATGAGGATGTAAGCCCTTCGCCTTCACAGTAGAAAGAAGCTAAGAGATCAGTAGTGAAGGGCCCATAGCTTAGAAGCGAGTAACAAAACGAAAGGGAAGAAATTTTCCTTTGTGAGGAGGGCTGACCAGAACAGGAACCTGGAGATTCAGGTGTCAGAGGAAAATGGAACAGCCAAGCCCCTTGCCCACATGGTAAGCCTCTCCTAGCTAATTAGGAGGGGCTTTACTGGCAGGATTGGTTTTATGTTTTTGTTTTTTTGGACTCAAGGGGGCGGTCCAAGAGGGCCAGCATACCTAGGAAGCAGGAGGGGCCGCTGTTGCTGAGGGATGAGACTGGACACCCCTCTCTTTGGGATATTCCCTACTGTTCCTAGTTCTCCCTCAGTGCTCTATGGAAAACTTAAAGCATGTTAAACATTGAGTCAAACTAAAAAGGTTAATAAACTAGAAGAGTCTGAACAAAAGGAACTCCAGCTCTTGATGACTGATGCCCTCATGTAATATGGGTTTCTAAGGATAATCTACAACTAATTTCACTTCCACAATTATTTCTAGTCATGACACACTGTCCTTTCATTTTTATATATGACTAATAAGGCTAAAAGCTTATATTTTAGATAATTCAGGAACCAAAGATATTTTTAAAAAGTTACCACAGTGAAAAAGAACAAGTGTAACTACTATAGCTTTATCCTTTCCTCTGGTCACACCAAGAAATAACCCATTTCACTAACATGCCAGTTTTGAACATGAAAGAAGCCACAATATTCTTGGCTCATCATGATGTTGGAGAGCATGAACTCTTAAGTTTTGTATTTTGAAGAGTCTCTTGGTATTCCCAGCCTGCCTGGGAATGGTTGTTACCAACAATTCCTACTTGGCAGCCATTTCTTGGGAGAAGGCCATACAGTCTTTCTGCCTCCACACACATGAGATGCCCTGCTCCTTGAGCCCGTAGCCCACAAACTATCTTCCTCGCCTACATTCCTGCAGTACATCTCTTAGTTGCTAAGACTGTGCTGACCCTGTCTGGAATGGCCTGTCATTAACTTCCTTTGAAATCCTTTCCCCTCCTCTCTTCTCTAAATAATAATGGGGCTCAGTTATACCCACAGCTCATCCTACAAAATATTCCCTCTCCATTTTATAGAAAAACCAAAACAAAAATGCCATTTTAAAAGAGGTGTATTTTGGACAGAGGAGATTGCACAGTGGTTAAAGGCACTTACTTGCCTGTCGATTCCTCAGTACCTACATAAAGCCAGATGCACAAAGTGGTACATGCATCTGGAGTTCTTTTGCAGTGTCAGGACGCCCTGGTGTGCCCATACACGCTCCCTACCATAAACCTTGGGGTTGGGGAAATGACTCAGCAGTTAAAGGTGCTTGCTGGCAAAGCCTGAAGGCCCAGGTTCAATTCTCCATATCTGCACATCGCAGCCCATGTATCTGGAATTCGTCTGCAGCCACTAGGGTTCCTAGGGTTCCTGGTGTGCCCAATCATTTCAATTCATTCTCATATTCTCTCTCTCTCTCTCTCTCTCTCTCTCTCTCTCTCTCTCTCTCTCTCTCTCTCTCTCTCCTTGCAAATAAAAAACATAAACCTTGATGGTATTTCTTTATAAATAAATTATATAAACTGTAATTTTCCAACCATGTCAAAACCATGTTAATTCTTGCTCTCTGTGCTCCCAGAAGTAACCATCAAACTGATTTTTTTCACCTAAGTTTAGAGTCTTCTATAATGTCATTAACTCAGCAGGATATCAATGTATAGGATGGCAGTGTGTGTGTGTGTTCCATTTCATGAACAGACCAGTTTCTTTATTCTTTCTTTTACTGACCAGTTGCCAGACTGTGACCATCATGAATAAAGCTTATATAAACATCAAAGCAAGACTTATCTTTTGTGGACTCTTTGAGACATTAGGCAGACACATGTTTAATTTCATAAAAACTGCTGCCTTTTTCCAGAGAGGAACCTCCCTTATGTGAGAGCTCCTGGGAGAGTCGATCTATTTAATCAGATTCTGGTGGTTGCACCATGTTATTTCCTCGTGGCTTCAATCTGTATTTTTCTGGTGACTAATGATTTTGCACACCTTTCCATTTCCTTACTGGCTCTTTGTATCTTTTGTAAAGTATCCAAATTGTCAACTTTAAAAACTATTCAACTCATATTTTCATTACTGAATCACAGAAATTCCTTATAAATTTTGGATGTAAACTTCTTTCACAAACGTTTTGCCATTATATTCTCCCACTCTGGCTTGCATATTCATTTTCACCAATGTCTTTCAATGAAATAATTTTGACAATGATACCGTTTAACCAACTTTCTCTTATGGATACTGCTTTCCATGTCCTTTTAAAAAAGCCTATAGGGCTGGAGAGATGGCTCAGCGGTTAAGGCACTTGCCTCCAGTGTCTGAGGCCCCTGGTTCAATTCCCCAGTACCCACATAAGCCAGAGCCACAAGTTGGTGACCCTGGTGTTCTCTCTCTCTCTCTGCCTTCTCTCTCTCTCTCTCTCTCTCTCTCTCTCTCTCTCTCTCTCTCTCTCTCTCTCTCTGCTTGAAAATGAATAAATAAAATATTTATAAAAAAAAGCCTATATTCCCGGGGCTGGAGAGACAGCTCAGTGGTTTAGGCACTTGCCTGCAACCTAAAGGCCTAATAAAGCCAAATGCAGAGTGGCGCATGCACCTGGGGTTTGTTTGCAGCAGCAGGAGGCCCTGGTTGGTGTACCCCTTCTCTCTCCCTCTCTGCTTGCAAATAAATTTTAAAAAATTATTAAAAATAAAAAAGCCTACTCCCAAGTTACAAGTATAGTATAGTTACCCTCTATGAACGAGAATGATGATTCATCTGAAAGTTTTTCAAGTGGTGTAAGATAGGGTCAGGCTCATTATTCCATGCAGACATCCAGCTGTTCAAGTACTTTGTTCAAATACGTTCCTTTCCCTTTCGAGCTGCCATGGTGTCTTTATTCAAAGACTCGAGTAAGTTTTGGTCTATTTTAGGCTACTTATCTCTTTTTCTCTTTAAGCCAGTATCACGGTCTAAGTCTTAAGAGTCAGTAACTAGTTTACTACAGAGTGCTTCAGCTCATGAACAGGATCTGCCTTGAAGATTCAACGTGTAAATTACATGGCTGGTCACGAGGGTCACATTTTCTTTGTTCATACGTTGAATAATTTAGGATTGTATATAAGACCTGGTATTGTAGTCAGCGGCATGTTGCTGGGATGAACATCCAAAGCAGACACAGTTTAGGGGAGCAAGAGATTCATGCTAAGCTTACAGATCCATGGGAAGTTCTAAACAGAAGAGCTGGCTCCCATTCTTAAATCCAAGCAGAGAGACACCACTG
Organism: Zapus hudsonius; assembly: GCA_004024765.1. NCBI lineage: Eukaryota > Metazoa > Chordata > Mammalia > Rodentia > Dipodidae > Zapus > Zapus hudsonius. The sequence continues at coordinate 18,794 of PVHP010009270.1, forward strand.
AACAGCTAGCACCACAAGCAAACTTAGATCTCTCTGCTTCAGTCCGCCCCCAGTGGTATGCTCTGTAGCAGAGCCTACTTGCGAGGGCTGAAGATGTGTCCACGGGGACATACATTCAAATGACAGCACCTAGTGTATTTTGAAATGGAGATTCTAAGTTCAGCTATATTTTTCCAATCATTAAATTTTGTTTTGGTAGGTTGGACTCAAATTACAAATTTGTCTTTGAGCAACTCCAATCATTTTAAACCTTTATTACCAATATTAAGAGTGCTCTGTCTGGCCCCACACTGGTGCACTTGAGGGCTCAGTGATTTTCAGCAACATCTGTAAGCTACCTAGGGGCTATCCTGTATAGCTTGCTCCTGGATGGGATTCTCTCCTCACCTCTAAGTAGCAATATCTATTCAAATCTGGCCTTTGGTTCAAGACACAGTGGGTCTTGTACTAGAATTTTAGCTACCCTGCACTTTGCATGGAAAAAGCAAATCCATCCATGCCGTTGTTTTCTTTCAATTGTCAAATGCTCTCAAAATGATGACTTTTTTTCCTTTAGTACCTTCTGTAACTTCAACTGAGTAGTCTGTTACATGAAGGAGTGCTGTCAGCATCACAACTCCCTTCGTTTATTCTGCCTCGTTTCCTTCAGCAAAGCTTTGACATTTCACAGAGATCTCTTCTGTTCAGACAGATAATGAACCTGTAAAATATGATGCCTGTGTTTCCTCGTCTGCTCTAATGGATCAACATGTAGCTTTCTTATGATTTCCCTACATTAACAACCACAGCACCTGCAAACATATTGAGCCATTTTTTCCTATCTTTATGCTCTCCGTATTTTTCTTTCTTTTTCTGCTTGGACACACATTTAACTGTGTGGAGCACACACGGAGGCCAGAGGTCCAATCTCTCTCTTACCTTATTTTCTGAGACAGACTCTCTCACTGAATTAGAGCTTACCAACTAGGCTAGCTAGCCAGTGGCTCCAGGGGATGCCCTTCTCCTCCGCTAGCATTACAGGCAGTGAGGCATGAGCCACCACACCCAGCTTTCCAGTGGATGCTGGGAATCCAAAATCAGGCCTTCATGCTTTGTGTGCAAGCATGTTCCCAACTGAGTCATCTCCCAAACCCAATATATTTTAACTCCTTCCACTGACTGGGTCCTCCACTGAAATAACAAGAGCAGCAGTTACTTAAAGAAAACATGTCTTCTGTGATGAAGAATATATACTTTTAGCTATTTATATTTCTTAAATGTTCTTGCTCAAATTAAGAATATCTCATCTGCTGGGGGTATTTATCATGGATGGATTATGAATTTTGTCAGATGATTTTGACTAAAGGTGATCTTAAGTTTTTTCTCATTTGTTAACCAAGTGAATTACACCGAATAATTTTTGAAACTTGTACACTAACTGAATTACTGGACAGACCTTACTCCCTTACATTTTTCTTTTTTGTATATAACTAGAGTGCACTTCGACAAAGTTTTCATCTACATTCATAACAAGCACTCCCCTCAGGCTATGCTGCAATTTATAATTGCACTCTTTGGACTGGCACGAGCCTTCTTAGAAAAAGAAGGAAGAATCAGGGTATAGCTGAGAAGATTTCTCCAAGGTTTTTCATTTCTAGCTTTAAGTGTAATGTGAAAAATACTAGTTGTAGAAAACAGAAAGAAAATAAGAGAAATTAAAATACTATTTGAGATTCTCCCTAGATGTTTCTTGCCTTTAAAAAAATAAGAAACTTTCCTTCACAAACATAAAATATCCTCTGCCATTGAAAAGATTTAAATATCAAGTCTAAAAATGGGTTGTTGGAATATTTCAAGCCCTTCCAAAAATAGAAATTTTTTACTTAAAAAATGCAGCTAACACTTAAAAGAGCTCAAAGACCTTTACTTTAATAATATATGGATTTTCTAAACTTTTCATATATAGTTTTTAACAATTCAATCCTAAATGACAAGATATCCTAATAAAAATATAAAAGCATAAATATCTGGAGTATACATCAAACATAAACCAAAGATTTCGCAGTGCTTAAATTTGTGTCAGAAAATGTTTTTATACTGTACAACAATTTTTTTAAGTTAGCAACCCATCAAATAAAAATCACATTTGCACAGTTTAGGTAATAGACTAACTTTTTACATCCACTGAAATTCCACAAGCCATTGTATAAAAGCTATAGAATAGGGAAACTCTCCAAGTTATTTTTTCATTATTAGCTTTAGTTCTATTATCCTCAACATAACAAAAATAACCTTCCATCATCATCACAGGCCCTTACAAGAGAAATTATATCCTTATATACAGATAAAAGTATAACAATAAGCACAGTTTTAAAAGAAATCCTCTTACATACTTCAATTTGATTTAAGCATTAATGAATGATCAGTTTCTGAAAAGCCTCTAAATGACAATTTCACAGTGTTTCCTATAACCCAAAAGCAGAGCTACAATCCTGGATTTTAATCATAAACATTCAGTACTTCAGGAGGAAAAAACCATGTTAATAGAAGAAAATCCTAGTTCAAGTAGTTGATAAAATACTCTGATAATAAAGTGTCACTAGATAACTTAACAGATACTATGGTCAAATAGTATAGGTGAAAAAAACAATGTTTATTTTGGTAAAATGGTAGGTTTCTTACAGATGCACATGGCACCCTCCAGTGTCCTCATGTGTTTCCCCTTGCACCCAGCCACTTACTTGGTTTGAAAAGAGGAAGCAGACAACCCTTGCAACAGCTGGGTCTGTGAGTGCCCTCCTGCCTCCCATTGCCCAGTATGACTGCCCCCCACAAGCTCTCTCCAAAATGCTTTCCTCAAAAACATCAAGGCGCTGGCTTTGGTTGTGCACGCCTTTAATCCCAGCACTTCGGAGGCAGAGGCAGGAGGTTTGCCATGATTTTGAGGCCACCTGGAGACTACTGAGTCAATTCTAGGTCAGCCTGGACTAAAGAAGAGACCCTACCTCGAAAAACAAAGAAAAAAAACCCCACAATTTGGGACTGAAGAAATGGCTTAGTAGTTAGGGTGTTTACCTGCAATGCAGAAGGACCAGAGTTTGATCCCCCAGTGCCCATATAAAGCCGGATGCACGAGAGGGCACATGTGTCTGGAGTTCATTTGCAATGGCTGGAGGCCCTGAGGCCCTGGTGCACCCATTCATTCATTCATTCATTCATTCATTCATTCATTCATATTCTCTCTCTCTGTCTCTCTCTCTCATATTTTTAAAAAGAATGTAGGTTACTCTTATAACCCATATTGTTATAGTTGTTATAGTTCTAACTCCAGGTAAGATCTAAGCAGGAAACAGGTCAATATTTCTGTTCTATCAGGAGGAGGAAGAAGAGGAGAAGGGAGAAGGAAAAAGCCTTGTTCAGAGCTAATGAGAACTATCAAAGTAACAATATCCAGATGAAGCAAAAGTAGAGTAAAAAAACGTTCTAGCTGGGGAGATGACTCAACAGGTGAAGTGCTTGCCTACAAAGCCTGCCAACCTGGGTTCAGTTTCCCAGCACACACATAGAGCCAGATGCACAAAGTAGTGCATGCATCTGGAGCTCCTTTGGAGCAGCTCCTGGCACACATCCATACACATACTTTTTCTCCCTCCTTGCAAATAAATAAATACAAAAAGAAAAAGGCTGGGCATGGTGGTGCACACCTTTAATTCCAGCACTTGGGAGGCAGATGTAGGAGGATCAATGTGAGTTCAAGGCAAGCCTGGGACTACAGAGTGAGTTCTAGGCCAGCCAGGACTACAGTGAGACCCCACCTCAAAACACAAAACAAATAAACAAAAAGAAGAAAACTTTCTAAGCAAGCTCGCAACCACCATTTCCTCCCCTTGCGGTCATTGCAGTCTAGGTGCAAGATGAATCAGGACTGGTCTAGGAAAGAAACCTTGCTAAGGAATAGCACACAGAAGAACAATTCATAATGACAAGTCTCTCCTCTCCCCTCACAATGTTTTCAAGACCTTAAAGCTGAGGCTCAAGAGCTAATTCAAACTATTAAAGGGCAGAAGTAAAATTCCCAGTGTTTGCAGGATTGTGTGATAGCCTGCCAGTTTTCAATCAAAATCCCAAGGAGTCCTGTTTGCCAAAGAGGTATAAGCCAGTGCTAGACTGTACCAATTAAAATGCAACCTAGCCCCAAATAAATTCAATCCCTGATTAGATTAAAGTAATCAGCCTCCCTCATTATCTACCTGACATAGGTAAATCATTCTCATAAAACCAACATTTATGGCATTCATAATTTTTTTGTTGTTGTTTATTTGAGGCAGGGCCTTCCTCTAGCCCAGGCTGACCTGGAATTCAATATGTAGTCTCAAGGGTGGCCTCAAACTCACAGTGATCCTCCTACCTCTACCTCCCAAATGCTGTGACTAAAGGTGTGCGGCACCACACCTGGCTATAATTCTTTTATATGAAACTTCTATATACTATATGTGACATGGTGTATAACTAAACTTACATGACAAGTGAAGAGGCAGGAAAATGCCAATGTCAATCCAAAGAATAAACAGGCAAGAACATCAATAGATGAATGATGCTCTACATATTAAGAATTAGCAAACGGACATTAAAGTAACTTATAAAGACTTCAAGAAAAATAGGCAAAATGGATGGTAGGAGGACCTCAATAAAAACCTAAACTCTTATAAAATAATGCTGGGGAGATAGCTCAGTGGATAAAGTGCATCCACCCCCAAGTAAGCCACTGGAAGCTGTGTAAATTCCCAACATGCAAAATCCCATCATGCTGAAGGCAAGATGACAAGCAGAGAATTTCCTGGAAGCTGGTGGTAAGCACAGCAGTCGTTGATGATGATGGTGATGATGACGACGACAGACAGACAAACAGACAAGGAGAAAGAGAGAGAGAGACAGACACTGCCTCAAAATGAGGTGGAAGGTGAGGACTGACACCCAAAAGTTGTCCTTTGACCTCCACATACACCTCTCTCTCTCTCTCTCTCTCTCTCTCTCTCTCTCTCTCTCTCTCTCTCTCTCTCTCTCACACACACACACACACACACACACACACACACAACTCAATTAAAATTGGCCAAACATGGTGTCGCATGCCTTTAATCCCAACACTTGGGAGGCTGAAATAGAAGGATCCCTGTGAGTTCGAGGCCACCATGAGACTACATTTTGTATTCTAGGTAACCTGTGCTAGAGAGACCTTACTTCAAAAAAAAAAAAAAGAATGAAGAACTTATTAGATGAATTTAATAGCAAACTAAATATTATCTGCAATAAATATAAAATAGGACTCAAAAGCACATCAATAGTAAAATGCCCAAATCCAGAGCTGAAGTGTAGGTTCAGCAGTTAAAGAAAGGAATTTATTTTGCAAAGTCCAACAGCCTAGGTTCAATTCCCTGGTACTCTTGTAAGCAGATGCACAGTGGGGCATCAACTGGAGTTTGTTTGCAGTGGCAGGAAGCCCTAGCAATCCATTCCCCCTCAAATGAATAGACATTAAAAAAATACTCAAATCCAAAAGAAGTGGGAAAAAAGATGTCAACAGAACCAAAAAACATATATAGTCCATATACAAGGCAAGATTTAAAGCCACATTGTAAGATATCCTAAACTGATACCTTACTATTATGTTGCCTCTCTATAGCCCACATATGGTAATGCCTGGTACAGGTGCCTTGAATGCAAGCATTTACTTGTGTTGTCAGTGGGAATCTTCCTACTACAGATGGAAAGGGCAAAGAGTGAAACAGTACAGTGAAATAATTATGACCCTCCCAGAATGTATCAGCGCAAGTGGAATGGTGTCATAAAGGACTGGGAACAGACCAAGGATATTGAGAAAACAAATGGTTGTGACCATTACATTAACTAGAATAAGGCTCAAACTGAAGCACATACAATGCATTAATAGGGCAAAAAAGTAAAAATGTTGCTCTTTCCACCAAATGTTAAAAATTAGAATCAAAATTGTAAGGAGTGTTTAATATGGGTATAGTTCAGTGATTTTTATAAGGAACAAAGACCTAGGACAGGAAGGTGTGTTCCTTGATAAAATGGATGATTAAAATGTCCATGTAAGATTTATCATATACAGAAAAGGGCTGTGAATATTACAGTGCTGGAGCAGGAGCTCCCTCCAAAACCTAAAACCCATATTCACTGAACCAGATAAAGGTCTGGGACTAACAATCTGTCTTTCAAAGTGTTTGATAGGACCCTTAACTATATCCCAGCTACTCACACTTAAAACCCTAAAGTACGTCATTCTGAGATTGATTCAAAGGCATCTATTATAACCATGATGTTCTAATTTGCATTTATAAAAAGTATCACTGATCAACTGAGTCTACAAAAACCGTTACACACGTGAAAAAACTAAACCATATAACACAATGTTGCCTGGCAGAAATTGTTTTCTAATCAAGGTGTACAATACAATTAAATGCCTATAATTTTACATGCATTGTCTTAAAACACACAAAAGGAATGTGAAGATATGGAGTGTGTATATTTCAAGGAAATCATCACTACAATGCTTTAGAGCTTACAAATCTGATACTATTTCATGGACCAGAAACTACTGTGGAAGTACTCAACAGCACTGTCTTTCACACATGAGGAAAGAGTAAAGACCAGTAACAGTACTAGTACTCACGTACTCACTCGTCAGAACTGAGTGAGTTGACTCAAAAACAGGCTATTATCCACTTTCAAATGCAGGGCTCCCACAATTATGGTGTTCCACAACCTACTCACCAATCATCAATGAAAGGAACAGTTACTATCTTCTGAAAAAAAAAATGTCCTGGCTTAAAAAATTTTTTAAGAATATCATAGTTTGGGTTCAAATAACTTCTCTGGTCAGTATTACTGTTTCTCCAGAGTATAAGGTCAAAAAAATGAGAAAGAAAACTGACAATCCATAAAGTTACTAATTACTCTGATGTTCAAACATTTGGAAGACCCAAAAGAAAATTCAAGAAGAAATTCATTTTCCTAAAGGGACAGCAGTAATACAACTCTCATTGAAAGGGGAAACTGGGTGGCAAGGAAGCACAGGCAGGAGATTGTTTTTCCACTGTATATTCTAGGTTGACTTTTATTATTTATTTGAGAGAGACAGAAAGAGGCTGATAGACATTGAGTTGGTGTGCCAGAGCCTCCTGCCACTGCTAACAAACTCTAGATGCATGTGCCACTTTGGGTATCTGGCTTTACATGGTTACTGGGGAATCAAACCCAGGCCATCAGGCTTTATAAGCAAGTGTCTTTGACCGCTGAGCCACTTCTCCAGCCCTAGGTTGACTTTTTAAATCATGTATACATACTACTTTCATATTTTTAAAAATATATTTACTTATGAAAGAAAGAGAATGAATATGGCTGCATCAGGGCATTAGAGCCACTATAAAGGTGTTGGGTAAAGTGCGGACCCCTGGCCCACTGCAAGGGTAGCCCAAGTCTAGCCTGCCAGCAGGAGATGGGCTCCATCAGGGAGAGGTGAATGTGCAGCCGGAGAATCACACACACGCAGCCGGGAGATATGTCAAGGCAAATCTCAAAACTTTATTCCAGCATCCAACATTATATACAATCCAAGGCTGCATTGTAGCCTCATCTCTCTCAAAAGGGAGCTCAGCAAGCAGGAACAAAGCTTATTAGCATCAACAAACAGGATTAAGGCTATCAGCCTTCACCCCTGCCTCCTGGGGACACAGGTATGCTAGGTCACCCCTGCCTCCTGGGGGCACAGGCATCCAGCTGTATATTATATTCTAAAATTTAGCCCACAGACATTCAGCCGGGTCCCAACAAACGGAACTCCAGATGCATGCACCACTTTGTGCATGGGTACTGGGGCATGAAACCCAGGCCATCAGGATTTGCAAGCAAGCACCTCTAACAGAGGAGTCATCTCTCAAACACTGCTTTCATGCTCTTAAGTAACATACATTCTCGAAGTAAAAAAAGTCACGTCTGGCAACATGTGAAACTTTCTCTAAAATAGATTGTATATTAGTACACAGAACAAATCTTAACAAATATCGGAAAACTGAAATAATTCCTTGTACTCTACCAGACCACAATGGAATTAAACTACAAATCAATAGTAAAAAAGACTACAGAACATACACAAACTCATGGAAACTAAACAGTACACTAATGAATGATGAATGGGTCATTGAAGAAATTTTAAAAATCATAGAATAAAATGATAATGAAAACACAACATACCGAAACCCATGGGATATAATGAAGGCAGTCCTAATTGGAAAATTTATAGCTTTAAGTGCCTATATTAACAAATTAGAGGTCTATAAACAACTTAATGCCACATCTTAAGGCTTTAGAAACAGAAGAACAGGCAAACCAAAATATCAGTGGATAGAAAGAAATAAGCAAGACCCAAACTACTAAAATTGGAGATGAAAAATGCACCATTACAACAGATAACAGTGAAATTCAGAAATCCATAAAGTTGTAACTTAAAATATATACTCCATTAAATATGAAAATCAGAAAGAAATGGATAAATTTCTAGACATATATGATCTATCAAAATTAACACAAGATGAGACAAACCATTTTTAAATGATAATAAGCAGTGAGATCAAAGCAGTCAGAAAAAAAAATCTCCCAACTAAAGTGCAGGCCCAGATGGGTTCTGGTGAATTCTATCAGACCTTCACAGAAAAACTACTACCAATGTTTCTCAAAAGTTTGCATAAAATAGAAAAGGAAGGAATATTACCAAACTCCTTCTACGAAGCCAGCATTGCCCTGATTCCAAAACCATACAAACACACAACAACGAAAGAAAATTACAGACCAATCTCCCTCATTACCTAGATGCAAAAATTCTCATCAAAATACTAGCAAACAGGGGTTGGAGGAATGGCTCAACGGTTAAGGTGCTTGCCTGAAAAGAAGGACCAGAGTTCAATTCCCCAGGACCAACGTAAAGCCAGATGCACAAGGTGGCACATGTGTTTGGAGTTTATTTGAAGTACCTGGAAACTCTGGTGTGCTCATTCTCTCTCTTTCTGACTCTCTCTCTCTCTCTCTCTCTCTCTCTCTCTCTCTCTCTCTCTCTCAAATATAACAAAAAAGTTAAAAATATATATTTTTTAAAATACTGGCAAAACAAAATCCAGGAACACATCAAAAAGAACATTCACTCTGATCAGTTGGGTTTTATCCCAGAGATGCAGGGATAGCTCAACACATGCAAATCGATAAATGTAATACATATAAATGGACTGAAAGATAAAAGTCACATGCTAACAGATGCAGAAAAGGCATCTGACAAATCCAACATCCCTTCTATTCTCGTTTCCTTAAAGAAAACGAGAATAGAAGGAACATCTCAACATAATGAAGTCTATTTATGACAAATGTATAGCTAACATTATATTAAATTGGGAAAACCTGAAGCAGTAACATGCTAAGTATATCTACTGTCCCCACTTTTATTTACTATAGTACTGAAAGTCTTAGCTATGACAATAAGACAAGAGACACACAAGGGAAACAAATCGGAAAGGAAGAAGTCAAACTGTCAATATTTGCAGATGATATAGTTCTATATATAAGGGACCCTAAAAACTATCAACAACGATAAATACTTTTGGCAAAGTAGCAGAATACAAAATACACAGAAACCAGCAGCTTTCCTATGTACCAATAACAAATGTACTGAGAATGACAGGGAGACATTCCTGTTTATAATTGCCTCAAAAAAAAAAAAATCCTTGGGATAAACTGAAACAAGGAAGTGAAGGATCTTTACAATGAAAACTTTAAAACACTCAAGAAAGAAATGAAGACCCTAGGAAATGGAAAGATATCCCATGTTCTTGGACTGGAATGGATCCAACTTTAGTATATGTGCTGCTGAAGAGAGCACTTGGATTGGAATCAATACTAAGAAAATGTCTACCTTACCAAAATACTCTACAGATTTAATGTAATCCCCATCAAAATTCCAATAACATTCTTCACTGAAATAGAAAAAACAATCCTAAAATTCATTTGGAAGCACAAAAAACTTAAAGTAGCCAAAGCAATTCTGAACAACAAAGATAAGGCTAGTGATTATCACCATACCTGATTTTAAAATATATCAGAGCCATAGTAACAAAAACAGTATGGTACTGGCACAAAAACAGACACATAGATCAATGGAACAGAATAGAGGACCCTGATGCAAAACCAGGCAGCTATAATCATAGGATTTTTAACAAAAATGCCAAAAATATTTACTGGAGAAAAGACAGCCCCTTTAACAAATGGTACTGGGAAAACTGGATGTCTACATGTAGGAGGAGGAAAATAGATCCTTATCTCTCTCCATGTACAAGGATCAAATTTAAATGGATCAAAGACTTTAATATCAGACCTGAAACTCTGAAACTGCTAGAAGAAAAATTAAGGGAAACACTTCAACATATAGGCATAAGCAATGACTTTCTGAATATAAACCCAGTTACTAAAGAAGCAAAACCACTGATCAACCGTTGGGACCTCATGAAATTAAAAAGCTTTTGTACAGTAAAGGACACTGTGAATAGAGCAAAGAGGCAACCTACAGAATAGGAGAAAAATCTTTGCCAGCTATACACTTAATAGAGGATTAATATTGAAAATATTAAAAGAACTCAAAACACTAAATAATAAGAACTCAAACAACCCAATCAAAAACTGAACTATGGAACTGAATAGATTTTTCAAAAGAAGAAATACAGATGACCTATAAACACCTAAAAACGTGTTCTAACCAGGTGTGCCTTTAATCCCAGTACTTAGAGGAGACAAAGGTAGGAGGATCACTTTGAGTTCAAGGCCAGCCTGGGACTACAGAATGAGTTCTAGCATCCTGAGCTAGAGACCCTACCTCAAAAAAAAAAAAAAAAAAAAAAAAAAAAGTATACATCCTCAGCTATCAGGAAAATGCAAATTAAAACTACTTTGAGATTCCACCTCACTCCTGTCACAATGGCTACCATCAAGAAAGCAAATAAAAATAAAGGCTGGTGAGGGTGAGGAAAAAGAGGAACCCCTCTACACTGTTGGTGGAAATGTAAACTGGTACAGCCACTGTGGAAATTGATGTGGAGGTTCCTGAGACAGCTGAAATAGATTTACCATTATGTCCCAGTATACTGTCCTTGGCATATACACTAAGGTCTCTACTTATACTACCTTAGATATACTTGCTCATCCATGTTTATTGCTGCTCTGTTCACAATAGCTAGGAAATGTCACCAGACTAGATGCCCTTCAAATGATGAATGGATAATGAAGATGTAATACATTCAACAAAGGAATTTTATTTAGCTGTAAAGAAAAATGATATTATGAAATTTTCAGGGAAACAGATGAATCTGTAAAAGATTATATACTAAATGAGGTAACCCAGGGTCAGAAAGTCAAATGCCACATGTTCTCTCTCATGTGTGGATCCTAGCTTCAAATGTTTAGATTTGTATGTGAGTTGAAGCAAATCAGCAGTAGAGGCCAGGAAGTTGGAAAGGGGTTATGAGGGAGAGGACAGGGAAGGACACAGTAAACACGTAAACAGAGGGGATGGAGTTGTCTAAGTGGGTTCATGGGAGGGGATGGAGGAGAGGAGTGGTGGGTGGAGGGTTAACATATTTAAGCTGTTATGATTAAGCCATACGGGAAACTACTTCTTTGCTAGCTAATACACATGTTTAAAAAAGACAGTCTGGACAAAAGTATCCAATGGGAGTAGATAATGTTGTGCCCAGAGCCGTAGATTGTTAGAAAAATTTCAGTGCTGGGGATGGGACACCTTCCAGTGAGTTGTTGACCAGAGAGGCCCCTGCTGTCCCCAAGACTTGGCTGTTGCCAAGGCTCTTAGTTGCCCACACAAACTAGATGGTAAAGACCCCGCTGCTGAAAAGTTCTACACGCATGGCCCGTAGGTCACTAAGACATCAAGATGGAAGCCCTGGTGACTGTCAGGAAAGAGCTATGTAGTATGCAGCCTTGACCAGCAGTGAACCCTGAAAGCCCAACAGCTGACCAGACAGGCCAAAAGTGCCAACTGGGACAATGGTGGCATGTCTGTTATGGGGGACCCACTCCATAGGAGGGAATTCATGCCTGATACTCATGAAAACCTAGTCAAAAGCCTATGGCTGGGGAGGTGATAAGCCCTAGGGGGAAAACTACTACTTTTATCTGCCTGAATGCATATATTATACCCACCAAACTGCCCTCTGAACACTTATGTTTATGCCCACATATTAATGCTACTCTCACTTTTGGTTAGAGAAGCTTCTCTTTTCAGATGACAGTGACCACTAGATGACTCAAAACTTAGCATAGTGCTGAAAATTGACAATGGAGTGTTTTTCACTGAGACATTTTTATCACACCCTCCAAGGTGCAGGGACCATTGTGGAAGAGATGCAGAAAGAATGTTTAAAAAAAAAAAAAAAGGTTAAGAGCCAAAGGATGGGGAGGAATGCTTACAATGCTGTCTTTCTGACACATAGTGGCCATGATATTCATGACCTCACAGTGGCTGACACTACTGACATAAGACATGCATAACAATGACATCAAAATAGAAGAGTCTAAATGGAAAGAAGGGGTTCAGTGGAGACAGCATCTGGGAGGAGGAAATAAGAGGTCATAGGAGGGAATTATGATCATGGTATATTGTCTATACTTACGGAGGTTTTCAATAAAAAGGTTTTTTTAAGTATATAATTACTTATAGCATGTTGCTTTAAAATTTATAATAGTAATTTTATCCAACTGGGAAATTGATTAATGCAAGATCCTATTCCTGTCAATTTGTTTCAAGTCTGGGCACAAGCATCCCTTTGAACCACAGATTTAACCATAACCAACAGGAAGCGGAGTGGTATGTCTCTGCAGATGCCTGGCCTGGAAGGACACCGTCAGATCTGCACTGTGCTGGACACAGCAGCATCACTGGAACCAAAGCGTTCTGGGCTCAAGGGACATTGCCAAAGAGGTGGCAGAAAGAAAGAGCCAGGAGATGGAGAGGAACGCTTTGGAACAGTGTTTTCCACAACCAAGGTGAACACTGCATTCATGATCTCACAACGGCTACCTGCACAATGTCATCATGAATGATGAAAGACAGGAAAAAAAATAAAATAAAAATAAAGAAATCAAAACAGAGGAGGAACTGGTTGGAGGGAGGGATTCAGTGGAAAGAGGATGGCAGAGGAAACAAGAAGGAGAGAAAGAAGGGCATTATGATGAAAATATGTACATACACATGAAAATGGTGAGTGAAAATTGCTTTTGAAAGTGAAGGGGGGAAAAACATGTGTGTGTATGTGTGCGTGTGTGTAAAAGAAGCCAGGCATGGTAGTTTATGCCTTTAATCCTAGTACTCAGAGGCTAGAGGAGGAAGAGCTTGATGAGTTCAAGGCCAGCCTGGCTACAGTGAGACCCTGAAAAACCAAAAAAAAAAAAAAAATGATAAAATAACAACAATAATTATTATGTTTACTATTTTGTAAAAACAGGATCTAGTTATGTAGCCCAGACTTCTCTAGAACTCACTATACCCCTAGCTTTCCCAGTACTAGACTTACAGGGGTGTGCTACCAGGTCCAGCTCAAAATTGCCTTTTAATAGAAAAACTGACTTCAAAGAATACAAAAATAAAAAACAGCTTCATATTAAGTAAATAATAAAATTTAAAATTGCCCCCTATTTAAATGTGCTGGCAGGCTATAAAAGCATAATTTTATATTTATTAGGAAAAATATATATCAGTGCATCTCTAAAATTATTAGGTTATCCATAAATAACTACTATTAACAATTTGGTTATCTCTTTAAAGTTTCATTATCAAACACATTTTCAGATGTATGATTCATCAAACTAAGACAATCCCTATATCTAGTTTAGCATGAACAGTGAGTGAATCTAACAGAAAACTAAATTTGTTAAGAGAATCCTTAAATTCCTACTAAATATCAACATGCATCATACATTAATATTCCCTATAGTTGTATTATCCTTTACTGTATACAATAAACTTGATTTCAGTATTTATTTGTTTTCTGTTTAAATCAATAAATTATGATTTCTGACATTTACAACTTTGTATATATGCTTTTAAATGAGATTGGCAGGAATTTGACCATCCTTGTTCGACTGTGGTGTAAAATGATTTAGTTAAGTTTTCTTTATTATTAAAGTTGAGATTTGCTGTACAACATGTACCACATGTTTTCTCTTTGTTTTTGTTTTGCTTTGTTTTTTGAGGCAGGGTCCCGCTCTAGCCCAGGCTGACCTGGAATTCACTGTGTAGTCTCAGGGTGGCCTCGAACTCATGGCGAGCCTCCTACCTCTGCCTACCAAATGCTGGGACCTAAAGGTATGCACCACCATGCCCGGCTTTAGGTGTTTTTAATACTAACAAAAGAATAAAATGCCTCATACCACAATCCAGCATATATCGGAGTTTGAAGGCAAAAAAAAGTTAAGAAAACTTAAGAGTTAGGGTTAAGAATTAAGAACTCTTTTCTACTATAAAAAATGCTGCAAGAACATCAGAAACCTTTGACTATATCCTTGTTCACTTAGGATGAAAAATAAAGAGGGGAGAGAAACCATGATCACAAGGTCAAAGCACCACTTAAGGAAAGACCTTGCTTACAACTATAATAAATTACATTCCTACACACATATGTAAAAATGTTATTATAAAATACTATTTTAAATCCCATAGTAACTTGCTCTTAATTTTACAATCCCATCCCCATCAGGGTTTGATTTTCCTGACTGTAGTTTATATGTACTGAAAGCCATTTTTTTCTTATGTCTGAGTCAACTGCTATTTTGATTTTAGGACTGAGTTGTCTCCCTTTCCAAATTCTTACAAATGCTGAGGCAGAAAGCCTTCATAAAACCACTACACAAAGTGAGAAGAAGGATGCAGGCATGATAGACTCACACCTCCCAAAGCTTCAGAGCAGCAGGAGGAATTAATTGCTGAGGGAGCGGGGCTAAGAGCACATAGGACAGGAGGGAACAGCTGGAGGCCAGTCAGAAAAGTGTTACAGCGGCCCACACTTGCTGCTTTTTAAAATGCAACATGCTCAATAATTGGACTTATTTATATTTTTGTTTATAAAATCTTAAGGTATTTTATTAACACTTTATTTGCAATTTTAAGTGAATGAGCTCATATTAAATCTACTTTGTGTTACATTTTAAATAATTATGTTTAACCAGGATTAGTTAATTCATAATACACCTTTCCTGCCTCTCACTCTCTACTAAATGAGATGACTAAATTTCAGCTACAATTTATTATGTTACAGATATTTAATATGTAAGGAATAACTAATAATCTGACGACAATTTTTCTACTACTAGAAAGTTATGAAATACGTGGCAAACTATAATGTAAGAAGCTAAAGTTTTTTGATTAACAACAATCGACATCAGCAAATCTGCAATTTTTAAAGGCACACCATCAGATTAGCTTCTAAACTTCAACTTTCAGTAGTGAAAAACAATATAACAATCATCATTTTCATTTACCTGCTAAGAGTAGAGAAACATTTTTGTAATGAAAAGCTCTAAAATATGAAGAGAAATCTCTAAGTGAGCCTATAAACAGGTAAAAGAAGTATGCCTAAGGTGACTTCTGTAGTGCGGATCACCAGCTGCAGTTCAGCTGTGGAACTCCTCCCTGGCAGAGCTAACTCTGGTTTGCCTCACTTCACTTTAACAGAGCCTTGGATACCTTGATGTGGCACCATGCTCCACCACCTATAACCACTGGAGCTGATTACCTACCAACTGATTCTACCTCCAAACCTGAGGCTCACCACTTATCCCCTCAGCCAGACACTATTCTTAAAATTAACCTGTCAAGCTGGGTGTAGTGGCAATCTTTTAGCAGGAGGCTCTCAAGTTTGAAGCCAGCATGGACATCATAAATGAATTCAAGGCCAGCCAGAACTACATTTTAAAAAGTAAAGGTTTAGGGATATAGCTCAGGGGTAGCATGCTTGTTTAGCATGCACAGGCTCTATACTCAATCCCTAGTAGCACCATAAAGAAAAAAGAAAAAAAAATCTGTTAAAAAGTTCAGCTGCCTCCTGGATCTAATGCTCTTCCAATGACTCCAGCCTTCCCAGCTCACAGCCCCTAACACAGAGTGCAGAGAGTCCTTACTATCTCCAGAGTCACCCCTGCCACCTCTGTCCCTCCCTCATCAGGACACTGAAGAACCCTTTAACCCTTCTCCAATGCTTCTCCCAGCACCCACCATCTCCACACCACGATGCTGCTCTTGATGAAGTAGGCTTTCCCTCATGAATTCTTCTCTTCACCATCCAGACTCAACTCTGGCACCACGATTTCCTAGCAGGAAGCCTCCTCTGGACAGAGCTCCTGGGCAAGCTTCTTGCCCAATAGCTACTATAGCCCAGAAAATTATTTAAGTTCATCCCCCTTACGGGAAAGATACCATCAAACAACAGACACTGGTGCACTTCAGACATGCTTGGGGCATTAAAAAAATGTTTACTAAACCAAAATGCTACCAACTATGTAATGAAAACTTAACAAATAAAGCTTGACAAAGCTTAGCCAATTCACCAGCAAGTCCTGTTGAGCTCCACTTCCAAAATACCAGCCAAATCTATTTGTTTTGAGTGCTAGTATAACCACACCAACCCAATCTCACTCATTATGCATTTAGACTACTTTTACAGCATCCCAACTGATTTCCCTACTTACACACACACCTTACACCTTTACATTTGTCTCCAGTAGCCTGAATGATCTTCACAGAATGGTTTTCTGTTTTGTTTTAATTCTTTAAAAAGGTTTTTAAAAAAATCCTTATTTGCTTCCTATTTTATTTATACTAACATTGAAACTCCCAACAGCTCCCTATAACATTTCATCCAAGTTTTGTACTCTTCCTCCTTTTAAGTCCTCTCGAACAACAAGTTATTTCTCAGTCTGGCCTTTTCCGTGTCTACAAGACCTTCCCCCAGCAGGCTGCCCACTCCTCAAGCTTGGCTGAAGCACTGCAGTATCTATCCTATCACTGCACTTGCTGTCTTCCCTGCACGTATTACCATCACAAATTATATTCATCTGTTCACTTGTCTAGTGGGTGTAGCTGTCCCTTAGGGGAACAGAGACTGCATTTTTTCATCTCTAGATTCCCAAGTGGCTACAAAGTGCCTTACACACAGCAGGTGCTTCATAAGCATTTGTAAAACAAAAGAATAAACCAAGAAAGGTAACTTGAGACAAATATTAAACATGTAAGGAAAAAGAGACAGTCTACCCAACGAAGCAGTAAAGTCTACTATGAGCATCTGCACATAGAAAAGCTGGTGTTACTGGGATCTATTACCTACAAACACCAGGAGTGCATTTCTCAAAGCTTATTGGAACAGTTTCAAACATGCTATATGCTAACCCACACATATATGACATTGTAAATAATCACTTTTGAGAATTTTTTTTGATGTGCAAATAAACCTGTAATATATACAGAAGTACTGAGATGTTATGAAAACATGTCACAACCTTTTTAACAGTGGTACCTATCTGTAAATGATTAAAATTACACTTGAAATTTCAACGTCCCTTCTATGTAAGAGTCCAGTCTTTGAGACAGTTTCTGACTATTACAACACAACATTTAAGAAGCTATTGCAAATACTGCTCTTTATGGGATATAACTCAAGCAAAAACTACCTAACTCATGGGAATTGGCAGCCTCTTAAATATTTAATAAAGTTCTGACCAAGAAAGGAAAAAACTGTCAATCATTACTTCCTAATAATAAAGAAGTTTGAATCTTAATTCTCAATCACAAAAATGAGAAGATGCAAATTCAAGCAATGACAGTAAAACTATCTCAGGATTACATACTTTGCTTGATTAAATTTCCCTGCTTATGAAAATTTCTGAAATAAACAAGTCTTCACTAGTAAACTAAAATAACAGGTTGAATAATTTTAATAATCACTATGCACGAATGACTTGAAAGTACCATTATTCAAGTTCCCCTAAGTCATTTTCAAGAGCAGATCAGCAGGTCTAGCAAGCCCCGCTTACCTTGGGATGGTGACACATTTAGTGTTACAGTTCTGAGTGGTGATGGCTTTCTCAAGCTCATCTAATCGTCCTGTTTTCTTGAGCTTCTTCACCAAGCTCTTCACCGCTTTCTCACACCACTTTTCTTCCTGACCGTTCTGCTCTCCTCCACCTGCTCCTCCAGACCCACCAGCCGACTTCTTCCACCCCAGCAGTCTCTTCACCACTGGTGGCGTGAAAGGCAAGATGGACGACATGCTCTTATCTTACCAAAGGCAGCAATCCACACACTGCAGAAATCGCCTCGAATCTACCCTGGAAAGACAATGAAAGGTCAATAACTAACTTTAAGGTCAAGGATGATTTCAATACACTACAGGATGAAAACTGTAAATAAGACAAATTTAAACCGTTATTTCACTAGTTTCTTAAGTTGTCTTTTCTATCATGAAAATGTTTTTACTGCTTTGAATTTTGTGTGGCAACAAACCCTTCAAAAACGTTACATTTCAGGGCTCAAGTCTTAGGCAAATATAATTCTGCAAAAAAAAATTTTTTTCTTTAACTCTATTTATTTATGAGAGAGAAAGAGAGAAGAGAGAATGGGTGCACCAGGCCTGCTGCTGCAAACAGACTGGAAGCAGACACATGTACCACTTGTTCATTTGGCTTCGTTTGGGTGCTGGGGAACTGAACCTGGCCTGGCAAGTTCTGCTAGCAAGCACCTTTAACTGCTGAGCCATCTCCCCAGCCCGAGAAAAATCTTTATCAAGGCTTTGAACAATTTTATCACTGCCATTACTGCTTTATTAACCTTTTATAAACTAACTCATAATATAATTAAGGTATTTCACAAAAAGCCAACTTTTCCTCATTTTTAAGACTTCAAATTATTCTTAAAAGACTTAAAAGCTGGGCATGGCACTTCATTCCAATAATCCAGCACTCATGAGGCTGAGGTAAACTGTGGCAGGTGGATTCCATAATGAGTTCAAGGCCAACCCCTGGTTTACACAGTGATCTTAGGACAGCTAGGACCAGACTTAAAAATAAGGGCTGGGCGTATAATTCAGTGGTAGGAATGCTTGCTTAGGATGCACAAGGCACCTCGATTCAATTGCCAACAGAAAAAAAGGATAGAAAGGAAAAAAAGACTTATTAGTAATCATATTTAAGCCTGCTGTCCCCAAAGTTTTAAATTTTATGAAAAAGTAAATAAGTTTAGAGAAAAGGCTTCATTCACCTTTACCTGCTTTTAAGAAGACCTTTAATTTGATTCTTTAATACACATTTCCATTTTTATGTAACAATATGCATAGTACGCAAAATCAAATATCCTCTTCTCACATCCAAGTGCAATTCTTTAAAATCTTTCATTTTAGGGAACTGGAAAGATGGCTCAGTGGAAAAGTCCTTGCCACACAAACCGGGGTGCCTGAATTTGATTTCCAGACCCCGAGTAAAAAGCCAGAAGCTATGGCAGGTTTCTACAATCCCAGATGCTGACCCCGTGTTGCAGTCAGCTTTCAAGTTGCTGCGCAGAAAGAACCCATAAAAAAGTGGCTTGTGGAGGAATGGGTTTATTTGGCTTATGAAATCAAGGGGAGACTCCATCCTGGCAGGGAAAACGATGGCATGAGCAGAGGGGTGGACATCACCTCTGCCACAGCACTGGAAATAGCGGCAGGAAGGTGTGCCAAATACTGGCAAGGGGAAGCTTGCTTATAACCCCAAAAGCTTGCCCCCAACAACACAGCTCTAGCGAGGTTCTAATTCCTGAACTGCCATCAGCTAAGGATCAATCACTGAGAACACATTCATTTGTTTGTGGAGGACACCTGGATCAAACCAGTCTGCCCCTGGCCCCCACAAACTAATAATCATAAATACAATGTGTTCAGCTCAACTCCTAAGTCCCCACAGCTTTCAACTGAGCCATAATACCAAAAATAAACCCATAATGGCATAGAACATTCACAATGCAAAACATGAGGCATAGCAAAAACAGACTGACCAATACCAGATTTAAAACAACCAGGGCACCATCAATCTCTAACTCCAAGTTCAATGATTCAAACCAATAAAAAGTTTTTTGGAGATTCAAATCCACCTCTCCAGCTCGGCTATTCACAGGCCGGGAAAATTTCATCCGGTGCTGGCAGCTCGCCTTGGCACCCATCCATAGTCCTGGAATTCTTTGGGTCTCCATTGCAACCCACAGTTCATCCTCATGGCTCCATCCGGCTCCATGCAGGCAACCTAGCACACCTGCTTCACACGCCGATGGCCATTTTTCAAAAACAAAACTGTGTTGCAAATCCAATGACCCTCTCTTCTTGCATTTGTTCTACTCCACAGAACCAGGTGGGCTACCAACTTGTTAATCCAGGGGGAACAAAGCATTCAGGCCCCTTACTTCAAGGAGTCTGCATTCTTCCTGCTGTTCCGATGCAGACCAGCTGGCCCAATCTCAATGGCTGTAATCTCTCAAACAATTGCAGGTGAATGGGCAGCACTTTCAACCCCAAGATCTTTCTTTCTGTGCCATCTCCATCTGCTCACACCAGTCCAACTTTACGTCAAGCAACCTTACACAGGTTTCCAGGACACAGGCAGGCAGAACACAGCAAGCCTCTCATACAAACTGCTTCTGGCACAGTTCTGACAAATTTCTTTCTCACCCTCGTAAGCCAAACCTCACAGTCCATAGTTCTTACTGCATTCAGGTCTTTTAACTCTGACCAGAATGATCCATGAAGCTGTACTCACAGCACTGCAAGGTACCTCTTAGGACGAGGTTTCCAATCCGTCCACGTTCCTCTTACAAATCAATTCCAAAATGCTAAAGCCACAAAATCAGGGTTCTAACAGCACCAGACCTCACATCCTGGTACCAAAACTGTTGTGGTCAGCTTTCTAGTTGCTGCGCAGAAAGAACCCATAAAAAAGCGGCTTGTGGAGGAATGGGTTTATTTGGCTTATGAAATCAAGGGGAGACTCCATCCTGGCAGGGAAAACGATGGCATGAGCAGAGGGGTGGACATCACCTCTGCCACAGCACTGGAAATAGTGGCAGGAAGGTGTGCCAAATACTGGCAAGGGGAAGCTGGCTCATAACCCCAAAAGCTTGCCCCCAACAACACAGCTCTAGCGAGATTCTAATTCCTGAACTGCTATCAGCTGAGGATCGATCACTGAGAACACATTCATTTGTTTGTGGGGGACACCTGGATCAAACCATGACACCCCGTAAGCAGGATGGGAGACAGATAGGGGAATTCCCTGGAGGCTCCTGGCAGGTGTAGTAACAGCAAAGTGAGATGTTCCTCAAATGAGGTAAACAGGTAAGGACTGAAAGTTGTTCTCAGACCTCCACACATGCACACACACATGAACATGGACACAAATAGATAAATTTATAGCAAATATCAACATTAAGTCAATGTAAGTTATCTATTTTCCTGTAGAAAATATGGGTTTCTCTACAACACCCCTTACTTTCCTTTCTTCTACTGTGAAAATCATCGTCCAACTGTAATTAAACGTGTGTGTGTCTGTCTGTCTGTGTAGGTATTTGATGAGATTAGTTTCTATGTGTTCTAGTCAGCCTTTCTCACTGCACAGAAACGACCCCAATGTAAAGCAGCTTGTAGAGAAAAGGGTTTATTTTGGCTTACGGACTTGGGGAAACTCCATCCTGGCAGGGAAAACAATGACATGAGCAGAGGGTGGACATCACCTCAATCATGGTACTGCAAACAGCAGCAGGAAGGTGTGCCAAACACTGGCAAGGGGAAGCTGGCTATAACCCCATAAGCCTGCCCCCAACAACACACTTCCAACAAGTTCTAATTCCAAAACTGCCATCAGCTGGGGATCAAGCATTAAGTTTATGGGGGACACTTGGAATCAAACTACCATGAAAGCATATTTTTAGGCAGGGTATCAGTCTAGCCCAGACTGACTTGGAAGTCACTCTGTGGTCCAAGCTAGCCTTGAACTCACCACAATACCCCCTACCTCAGAATCCCAAGTGCTAGGATTATAGGGAAGAGCCACCATGACTTTCTCTACTTCTAGAATTGTCTTACTTTTTTGTAGTTTTCTATGCCCCTACCACAAATCCTTCCTACTCTCTACTAGCCAAATAAACTTTTTAGCCTTATGTATCAAAAATCTGACTTGCTTTATGCAGAGTCCTTACAGCTTCGTATCATCCTAAACTCAAGTACTAATCCGCTGACCTGTGGCTTTGTGGCTGTCACAGCAGCCCCTTCACCACTTTGTGGGTTGGAGTTGCTGTGTCTTAATACCTTGTCTTCATCTCCTGGTCTACTGAATCTATTTTTTAAATTTTATTTCTGTGTGTGCACATGTACTTCAGGATCTCTTGTTACTGCAAACCCAACACCACTTTTGTGTCCAGCTTCATGTGGGTGGTTGTGGACTTGAACCTGGGCCAGCAAGCTTTGCAAGCAAGTGCCTTTAATCACTGAGCCATCTCCCTGGCCTCTGAATCTATTTTTAATGGAGTATGCCATCCCTGAAAAAGATGCAAAGAAGTTATGTAATGTGGAAGTCTTTAAGACTACATTACAAATTACTTTTACAGTGTTATTTACTTGTAAAAATAGCAATGCTTGTCCCACTTGTTGAAATGATTAAAATAAGGTTCTAGCTTAATTTTTCTTAAACTAAGAAGACAAATCTCAGCTGCTGTCATTGCAGTTCTGTATAATTTAATATCAAAATATGAAAAGTAGAGATCTCCCTAATCATCAAAGTTTGGGATAATTTGTTATCCACATTTAACTGCCTGACTTAAAAAAAAAAAATCACTTATGGTTTTTCTGAGTTCAGGTTGAAAATGAAATCTACACAGTTCATTCAGACATTCTGCCATCCCCCAGAATGTCTTTTGAACCCAGGGCAGTCTCTCCTTCCCCTTTTTCTTCCCAGGATTCAGGAAATACAAGCCATTCCCTAAGTGGCCTTATGTTGTATAATGCTTTTCCTTGTGCTGTCACCATTTTATTCTATTCTATATGACAGGTTAGCTCTGTAAACTTTAGATTCTACTTCAACACTATACATCCACAGGTCTACAGTGTCTGGTTGCCTGCTTTTACAGTGCTGACTGGCCAGCTAGTTGATTATCAGCATGGGTTTCTGTCCAATAAGAATACCATCAATGACCACTATGCCTAAATCTATTATTTTTATAATTCATTTTTACTGCATCTACTATTTTTATTAGGGAGGGTTGTTTTCAATTCTATTCCATCCATGACTATTAGCTGTAATTCTTTAAATAAAAATTTAAAAAACTTTTCCTCAAGTAAGGCTATGTGTTTATCCTAAAACATTTACTTTAAGCTAAATCAGGTTAAACGCTTAAGTCTTTCATGTTAATTTCAGGGATCTTACTTTATCATTGGATTAATTTTCTGGGGGCCCTGCAATGAATTTCTACAAACCTGATAGCTCAAACACACTTTTTTTTTTTATGACTCTCATCTCAAGGATTTGGCAGGGTCCCATGCTGTCTGAAAGCTCTGGCAGATGGCTCCTAGCCTCCCTAGGTTTTGGTGATTGCCCAGAATCCTTTGGTCCCCTGACTTGTGGCTCTATCACTTCATTCTCCATCTCCATCCCTCTTCCTTGTGTTCTTTACAAGGACACCTGACAGTAGATTTAGGACCCAAGAAAATACAAAACCATCTCATCAAGATCCTTAGGAACACTAGTAAATATCACATAAATTCAGTTACAGGTCCTGGGGATTAAGACATAGACATCATCTTTGGGGAATTTATCATACAGTGCACTATCAACTCTGGATGTTTTCTTTTGCCTAACACTGAAAATCTGGGCTTTTGAATACATGGTCACTTACATTATCTTACTATATATAAAACAGTTTAAAATATCACTAATGAAAGTAAGATTAGGCCCAGCATGGGGGCGCACGCCTTTAATTTCAGCACCTGGGAGGCCAAGGTAGGAGGATCATCATGAGTTTGAACCCAGCCTGGGCTACAGAGCAAGATCCAGGTCAGCCCAAGCTAGACTGATACCCTACCTTGAAGAAGAAATGAGAAAACAAAAACCAACAACAACAAAAAAGATTACCAAATAACTTTAAGATTTCTTTGCAATTCTATTTATCTAATAATGAGATAATCAGGATATTATACAGTCCAGACGGCCCATGGAGGAGGATACCCAGCTGATTGGGGATGGGGAAGAGGGGTGTTGGGGAACTGGGGATAACAACTCATTGTTTGCCCATTAAATAATGTAACTCATTATGAACAATAAAAAAAAAGATATTATACAGTCGACTGAAATAACCATTTTCTCTGTAGGGTTACTTGAAAACTTGGACCCATTCATTTCTGTGTCTTCCATTTTTTATGTTGAATATAAAAAAGATTTATAGTATTCCAAAGTCAAACTACAGAACAAGGAACCCTCTACTCAGATCTGGTTCATGTGTCTATTCAGCTGACTTCTTTCTCTCCCCCATAGGAACATTTTTATTGCTACTTTTGCCTAGTCATGTTTTTAAAGCTATAAAGCTGTATGAGTATTTCCAAGTACATTCTCAAAACCATATTCCTATAAAAAATAGCTTGTTATATATAGTACTGTTCTAAAACTTGATTTCTGTACTAACTTTATCTCCTACAGCCATTCAGTTCACATGAACTTAATATTAAGATGGGAGAAATTAAAACATCTAAACTGAAACACAAAGGGGGAGGGAAGCGTGTGGAAAGATAGTCCAGAACATTCAGTAAGAAATGTTCTGTTTAATGTTTACTCTTCCTAATTGGAGATATAGACCCAAAGTAACCCCTATCAAAACTTCAACATGTTGGTCTGGGGGTATAGCTTAGTGGTAAAGTTAGGCTCTGGGCTTGATTTCCAGCACTATAAGGGGAAAAAATGAAAATGATAAGAACAAGGGCTGGAGATACAGCTTTAGTGGGAAAGGCGTTTGCCTGCAAAGCAAAAGGACCAGAGTTCGATTCCCCAGTATCCTCGTAAAGCACAAGGTGACCCATGTGTCTGGAGTTCGTTTGCAGTGTGGTTGGAGGCCCTGGCACACCCATTTTCTTTCTCTCTCTATCTGCCTCTAAATAAATAATTTAAAAAAAAAAAGAACAAAATACAGGGGCTGGAGAAATTGCCCAGTGGTTAAGGTGGTTGCCTCCAGAGCCTAAGAACTCAGGTTCAATTCCCCAGTACCCATGTAAGCCAGATGCACAAAGTGACACAGGCATCTGGAGTTCGTTTGCAGTAGCTAGAGGACCTGGCGCACCCATACACACACACGCACTGTCTCTCTGTTTGCAAATAAATAAAGATATATTTTTTAAAAAGAATAAAATTGATGCAGAAACAAAGATCTACAATAACCAAACCAATTTTGAAAATAAAAAAGGAAATTGAAAGCCCTTCATCTATCACCTCATGTCAAGAGTGTTAGGAATTAAGACTACAGAGCAGGCATAAGGGGAAAAGATATAAAAATTACAGAAGCAGACAAGTGCATCCAGGAACAGACCACAGATTCACAGTCAAGCCATTTTCCACTAAGGCACCAAGTCAGTCCACTTTGCAACAAAATGTAAAATACTAAGGTTCCACTACCATCTCACGTGATCTCAATAATGGCTAAGCAGATCTTAAACTCTTGGAAAACAGTATTTTCATGACTTTAAAAACATAAAGGGCACCAATCATAAATGTACAGGAAATCATCTAAATTACAAATACTTATTCAAGGTACCACTGAAATTGGGCATGGTGGCTCATGCCTGTAACAGAAAGCTTGAAGGGAGACAGTGCCTCAAGAACAAAGGTTATCACTGGGGTAATTTTACAACATACACATATATTCATCTACCACAGGGCTACCAACTAGAATGTAGAAAACTAAAAATCAAAAAAGGTAATTTTTTATAAAACATAAAAATGAAAATTATAGATACTTAATAATAAAGGAAGATATTAGGAGATGCCCACAATACAATACTCTTTCATAATACTTAGAAGAGCTTTAAAGTTTTCTCATACTACTAAAATGTAGGTGAATACATAACTATGTTAGTTTCCTATTATGGCTGTAACAAATTACCACAAACTCATTGCCTTAAAACTACAGGACTAAAGCAAGGGAGAGCAGGGTCAGCTCCTTCTGGAAGGGCTAAGGGCTGCCTGCACATCTTGCCCTGTGCTTCCTTCCTTTTGAGGACAACACTCCAAGCTCAGCTTCTAAGTCACATAGGCATCTCTCCTTTCATCTTCTCTCTTCCCACCAGGATTATAAAGACTCATCTCTCTATCTCAAGATCTCTAGCTATATTACATCTGTAATGGCCCTTTGCTACATGAAACAAAGCCCTCAGGTTCCAGGATAAGGGGCTGGACATTTGAGAATCATTCTTAAGCCTGCTGTGTGGAACCCCCGGACACCCATACACTGATGATATAAATGTGGAATGCCTTTAGAAAACATGCAAGTTCCCAAAAAGTTAAGCATACATCTACCTAAAGTTTTGCTCTTAGACAAATATTAAGAAAAATGAAAATATGTCACATATGTTGTTTAATTCAATTTATGATTTCCCACAACTAATTTAGTGACAGAAGTCAAAATGATCATCCCAAAGTCACTGGGGAAGGGAATGGAAGGAAGTGCTTGGCTGAAAGCACAAAGCATCTTTCTGGGGTAATAACAGTGTTTTCTAACTTGTTTTGAGATGTAGTCAGATGTAAGTACACAATTATTAAACTCACGGAACTGAACATATGACGTTTACATTAACAGGTATGTTTTAATTTAAAAATGAAATAGAATCTGGACAAATACATTAAGAAGTTTCTAAATGAGTTAAACAGATTAAGGAATGCTAAAAGCATGCACTGGCAACTGTCCAGAAGGAAGAACACTGTAATTCTTCAAAAGATGGAAGCCTTAAGGTGTCTGACCACAGCTTGCTGTGCAAGTACATGGAGGCACATTTTGGGAGGCAGGACTGGGGAAATTTGAGGACAAAACTTGAGAGCCCAGGTGATAAGCTCATTTAAGGCAAAGACTACAGCTGCTGTAATAGAACAATACAAACACATCGTACATAATACACATCTTAAAGACAATCTCAAAATGGGCTTTTCAGTGAAGAAACTCAGGCCTTGATGATTTGCTAGAAAACAATGGTCACAATCTAATTCAAAATCACATTAACGTCCCTCAAGAAACAAGATACTGGTGGGTTCTCAAATTCAATTCAGAAGACCTTCCATAGAGTATCCCAAAAGAAGCCACATGCCAAGTTTAATCAATTTGGCCAAGGGTCTCTTTGTAGGGACATATGGAATCTGCCTGACAATGCTGCAAGGACAGCAGACCTCCCTGCAGTAGGTCAGATACCCCCCCCAAAAAAAAATGTTAAAGAAGCCAATAAGTAGGATCACATAGCTTTCCTTAGCAACGCAGCAGAAATGGGACCGTTGGGTCTGCTCGGGTAGGGACTGTAAGGCAATAAAGGAACAACCAAGAGGACCTGAGAAGGCCCATCACTGTTGACAGTGACCAACTCAAAGCATATAGCAAGCACTGCAGCACACAAAACTCCAGTGTGATTAAACAAAGTGCTTGATGCATAGAACTGCACAGACACGTGATAACCTAGAAGCCTGGTACATGCTACCTTTGGCCCTTGCTGAATTCCTACTCTGTGACATACAAAGCATGCTCTAGGGAGGCCAACTATATAATGCATGTGACGCAGTCTTAGCAAACATGATGAATCCAACCTTTGGAAGGGAGAGGTCTCACAGCGGTGACACCAGAGTACAAGTCTGAAGACAAGAAACATTTTAGGAACAAAACATTCAGAATGGCAGATACTGGAAGTATTGTGGCAGGTGAAGAGCGTTACTAAGCTGATGATGCAGGCATGCTCACAGAGTTACTGCAGAGACCATTCTCCTGTCTACCTGCTATAAGCAGGCAGTGCATTCGTCAGTCTAGAACACAAAGGGGCCAATCTCCAGGGTCAGTTTTAGGCAAGCTGTTATGTAGTAGCTGCATCCATCCCATGGCCAGGATGCAGCACAAAATATGGTAGACTTGGGGCTGGAGCGATGGCTCAGTGGTTAAAGGCACCTGCTTGTAAAGCCTGACAGCCTGGACTTGATTCTCCATGTTAGGACAATGCACAAAGTGGCACGTGTGTCTGCAGTTCATATGGAGTGGCACTAGGCCCTACTGTGTAAATTCTCATTCACTCTCTCTGTCTCATACACATACACACACACACACACACACACACACACACACACACACACACACACACACACATTAAACCTGGAGAAGTTAGGCAGACTACCATAATTAGTGGCCAAAGAGCCAGTACCTAGGCTTACTTTCTAAGGATGCCAGTCTGTTCACACTACCAGCTTCACCTTTAGAATAAATTCTTTCCTGAGATAGTGAGTGATCCCTTCTCCTTGTGAGTTCCTAGCTGAAAATACTAATAAAAAAAGCAAAATTTAAAAATTATCTTCCAAGTGCCTAGATGTGTGGCTCACTCTATTCACAAGATCTAAAAATGAATGAAAAACTTATCTACCATCATCAAAAATAAAAAGGATTCTAAGAATTAGAGAAAAATATAGTTTCCCTGCTACACTTGATAGGAGAAATAGTTCAGGAGTAAAGATATTATCTGGGGGACCTAAGATTTCTCTACAAAATATCTTCATAGAAATGAAGGCATCTTAAGTTTATGTCTGTTTTTAGGTCATCTGAATGACCCATGACCTGGTACTGATCTCAACCTCCCTTATCTTACAGTATCAGTTATGACCAATATGGAACCCAGAGAACACCTAGTTATCAGTCTTACCCTTTCCTGTTTTAATATCTAAAACTGGCTGACATTCATCCATGGAAAAATTTTAATTATAATATTGATAATACATTTTAACTAGCAAAACATTTATTTCCTCAAGTAACTGAAATATCTAGCCACTTAGGAAATGTAAATATACTGAATGTAGGTTGTCAAGATATAACAATTTGGGGCTGGAGAGATGGCTCAATGGTCAAGGCACTTGCCTGCAAAGCCTGAACACCCAGGTTCCCCAGTTCCCACATAAAGCCAGTTGCACAAAGTGGCACATGCATCTGGAGTTCGTTTGCAGTGGCTAAAGGCCTTGGCATGCCCATTTTCTCTCGTCTCTCTCTGAAAATAAGCATTTTTAAAAAATTTTGAAAAGATACAACAATTTGTACAAAGTTGAAGACAAATTAAAAGGTACAAGATTAATAACCACAGTGTTTTTAAAAGGAGAATGAGTCATTCACAGAATATACAGGTTTCCTTCAATGGTGTGGTAGCTCTCTGGAGAGCCACAAAACATTTAGAACGGGAGGGCTGGAAACACTTTCAGAACTGAAAACAAAGTTCCGATTCTAATGCTTCTAGTTCTAAAAGTAAGAGATACTTATGAAATGCGGGTTTTGAAAGAACAGGAAGAGAGAACTTTACTGCTGAACAAGAAAGCTTATCAAACAAGAAAGCTTATCAAATGATACCTTAGTAAAACTAGGATTCTAAGATTACTCACTGGAAAGTTTCAATTAAGGTAGAAGGTCTATCCTGCTATTAGTAACTCTCTAAATTTTACATACAAGTACTCTTTGCATACTTTATTGAACTATATTTCATATTTTTTCATTGTTTCTGACATAAATGCTAAAACTGTGTATGTTTTTTAAATATCTAAACGCTTAGAATTTATTTTCTGAATGCACAATATTTGAATTTGAAATATTTTATAGCACTTGCTTCTTTTTAAAGGCATCCCATTCAGCACCCAACATAGTAGGAAGTATTTACCAAGGGCTTCCATCTGGAGCTCCAGTAAGCACAAGATCCCTGAGGGCAAGATGGAGTACATACTGCTGACACAGGAGGAACTGGAGGTACAAACACCATCCACCCTGACTTTCCACAGAGAATCACCATTAGATATGTTTTTTTAATTTTTAAAAATATTTTTGCTGGGCATGGTGGCGCACGCCTTTAATCCCAGCATTTGGGAGGCAGAGGTAGGAGGATCACCATGAGTTCAAGGCCACCCTGAGACTACATAGTGAATTCCAGGTTAGCCTGGGCTAGAGTGAGACCCTGCCTCGAAAAACTTGCTTGCGAGAAAGAGAGAATATGGGCACACCAAGGTTTCTTCCTGCTACAAATGAACCCAGATGCATGGGTTGTTTTGTGCATCTGGTTTTTCACATGGGTACTGGGGAAATCAAAACCAAGCCTGGCAGGCTTTGCAAGCAAACACCTTTAACTACTGAGCC
The DNA here is from genome assembly GCA_004024765.1 of Zapus hudsonius. Classification (NCBI taxonomy): domain Eukaryota; kingdom Metazoa; phylum Chordata; class Mammalia; order Rodentia; family Dipodidae; genus Zapus; species Zapus hudsonius. The sequence goes on from PVHP010009270.1 coordinate 49,293, forward strand.
ATCTCCTCAATCCCCCCCAGGTATTTTCATAAATATTTTACTTTCTATATATCATAAACTTTGTTTTGTTTATGGAATAACACAATGATCAAATCATCACCCATAAGTACATCTTATTTTTTGACAATTTATAATGTGACTCTTGTCTCACATTGAATCCCTACTAAATAAGGTTGTATGTGGGCTTTCTAATCTGTGTCTTTGCACAATGTCTGATGGGAAAACAAGGATGTATAATGCATTTATTTTGGGTGGTCTCTTTGGGTGCATTTATTTTGCAGGGTCTCTTGCACATGTGAACACGGGTACCACTGAGCTACACCTTCACCAGCTCCTTTGTTTTTAAATATGTACCCCATTTGCATTACAAAGCAAGATTCTGCAAGTAAATTTCACAAGATAATATGAGACCTTTGTGAAGTTACCCAGCATCAGTGAGTATTGGATCCAAAATCAATGCAAATACCACATTTTAATAATAGGAAAATTGCATGTCACAGGTATGCTAGTTTTCTCCATTAAATTCATTGCACTTGTGATCAAACTAAGATTTTTGTGGAATCATATTTAGACTACATGTAGAATAAAGTTTGAAAAATTAGGGGAAGTTCACCCTGGCAGTGTTAGATGTCTGGCAGTTCTAAAGTATAATGCCAAATAGCTAATGAATATTTTAATCTTCCAAATCATAATTACAAAAATTACTTCCTGAAGCCTAAGTGAGCCTCACTGGCTGGAAAGACTGCCTAGCAATTAAGGTGCTGGCCTGCAAAAGCCCAATGACCTGCATTGGATTTCTCCAGTACCCATGTAAAGCCAGATGCACAAAGTGGCACAGGTATCTGGGGTTGTTTGCAGTGGCCCCCCCCCTCCCTCCCTCTCTCTCTCTCCCCCAGGTGTGATGGTACACACTTTTAATCACAGAACTTGGGAGGCTGAGGTAGGAGGATCCCTGTGAGTTCAAGGCCAGCCAAATTAGGTTCAAAAACATAAAATCCTCACGAGCATACTGTAACCTAAAGAGTAAATAGTGGGCGTCAACTGGCAAGAGGGGTCATGAGTAGCAGGGGAGAATATCTAAGTCTGTGAATAATTGAGCAGTCTGAAAGCCCCGGGTCCCAGTCACCGGTCCCTTCCCTCACTGAGCTGTTGACCAAAGTGACCCATGAGGTTCCAAAAACAAGACAGAATTCTGTCAAGGCTCTTGAACGCCCTCCACAGGCCTGAGATGAAATCCTGTTGCTGAAGAAACCACAGAATGCAATCGATCTTCATGGAGAGTCCCAGTGAGGTCTGAAATGGTAACCAACCCCCAGATGGCAGTTAGTGAAGGGCTGGAGGGCACTGCACAAGTTGCCAGGGGAAGCTGATTGGCGATAACTGGAGTAAACAGACCATTGGCATGAAACATAG
>PVHP010009271.1:0-51150 GCA_004024765.1 Zapus hudsonius
GGCAGGGGAGGGGAGAACCAAGCTCAAAGGTAGACCAGGGCTGGAAACTCAGGCAAAACTGCCTTTGGTACCACCGTAGCACAGCGCATGTGCTGATGGGCAGAAGGAAGGAGTTAAGAGGAAAGTGAGCTGGTTAACTGACAAAACTTACATCAGATTGAATTAGGACTCTGAGTCAGCACACAGGAAAAAAAGACAATGTTAATAACAAGATCACAGAGGTTTGGGTTTTTGTAATTCATGTTCAAATTCTAAAATGTGATAGGAAACCAGGAATTTGCAGGGATCTCAACCTCTATATAATTACCATCTCACTAGAAATGATCTCTGCCTGGCCCCCTTCATCAGGCATTCACAGAGCATCCTAACAGTCTGGGGAACATGACCTGGGACACTAGGTCTTTCTAGAATGATTTAATCAGATTGAAGGGTCCCTGAAGGGGAGCAAGGTGCTTCTGACTTCCATGCTGAGTACCGGACCACTTCCATCTCAGGGTGACAATGGAGGCACCAGATGGAATCCCAGGATGTGGGCCCCTCATGTCTATGCCCCCAATAAGCCACCCACCCCAAAGCGACCTGCAGGAGAGACAAGTGAATTTCCAGGATTCAAGGGGAGAAGCTTGTGATGCTCTTCACAACAGCATGAAATTGTTCCAGGAGTTGGAGAGACTGCCCTGTGTGGAAGCCACTTCCTCAACCCCTCTGTGGAGGCATCACACATGTTCATGGAACAGTGTGGAAGAAAGTGCCCACGGCCTTCACCAAAGCTAAGGAGTCAGGTCCCCGAAACTTGAAAACTACTTGGAAGAGCAGGGTCGTTGACACCTTCCCAAGGTCACATTTAAGTAATAGGTGTATTGTGCAGGAAGTGGGAAGATACCCACAGGGCAGGTTGGTGATGAGGGTTGGAACGGAGACACTAAAGCACCTAAGGATGGAGACTCGGGGCCTTAAGGAAGTCCTGGTGCATTCTATGCCTGACTGAGCCAGTCCAATTTTGACATTTAAGCCTTAGGACAGTTGGATTTTGTTAAATGAATTAAGTGAGTTGGATGTGAACTGACCTTGGGAGTATAGTGGGGTATAATTCACATCTAAGTGCTAGACATCTAATGCCATTATGAAGCAAATCTCTCAGTTTACCCAAAATGAGGAAGCCTGGGGAAAATGGGCTCTGAGCTGTTCCTTCTAGAAGCATTTTGTGAGTTCTAAGTCTGTGTGGGCCAAATCTTTTCTCTTTTCTGATTTCAGGGAAGAAGCTGGTACCTAGGGTCCCTGAATCTACAAGACCCAGCCTGAGCCTGACCCCAGTACACAGCTGCCCTTGGGACTTGTCCAGGCCAGTTAGTGTCTGTCTCCACTTAGCTGGGCTTCGAGGCCCACTCCCAGAAAGGCTCCCTCTCACCCTGCTCTCCTGGTAGTGCCCTTTATTCCTTAGGGATTTTCTGTTCCTTTCATTCTTTATGCATCATGTTCTTTGCAATGATCTTCTGGGGAAAACCAGTCTCTTCCTACCATCCCACATACTCCATTTACCATGGCAACAGGATTCAGATGGCAGCTGGTTTCCAAGGAGTATGAACCTCAGGAATTCCCACCTTACCTGGGCCCACTACATTCTCCCTTTTCTAAGCTAGCTCCCTAGTTTGCTGAATGAACAGGAACCTTAACTAGAACGCGTCAGGCTAAGCTGGTTTTAGTAAGTAGAAATCGCATTTTAAAATGACAGAAACAAAAAAAACTTTAAGAACTAAGTAGAAATCCCATCTGCCTGTATCAAGGCCCATCTCTGTGCGCTGACTGGCAGGCACTCGGCAACACAGATGCCCGGACTGGATTGGCTTCATTCCAAAGCCAGGCCACCCCTGACGAAGGGCCAGCTCCCTACAGAGTGCCGCTGCTATCCGACACTCTCCAGGAAGGGTCAGGGCGTTCTTATCTTTTCCTTCTGATTAATTCGAATTGGAAAATAACACGCTGGTTAGCTGAATATGACAATTCCTATCCAAATCTAGAACAGTGGAGCAAATCAAATGGAATAATTCATGTTAATTACTCAAAAGTTTAACAGATGAAATTCATAACATAGGTGTTAGGAGGGAATCCACACACACAAGAGTCCATGCTACAAAACCTGTTGCTTCTGAAGAGAAGATGAGAAAGATTTAAATGGAAACCAACCAACGTCTCCTCCCTGGATGAGGACAAGGCGGAAAGCCTCCCGTCACCACCACTGTAGCTGGAAGTCTGAGCACCAAAGAAAACTTTGTGATGAGTTCTTCCTTAGTAGTTCGCAAGCCCACCTGCCCATGCACCAGGCGAATGGAAAGTGACGTGGACACACCAGTGTTAGTTCCCAGGGATGCCCTGCACCCCAAGCCGTGCGCATAGCAGACACCTCACACCTTAGTCTAGGCTGGCTCTGACTGCTGGGTCTCAGCTAGGCCACGTGGTTTACCCATTACTAAAGCTCATGTCAAACTGTTAACTACCTTCTGGTCTGAACTTCCCTCACTTCGCATCTTCTTAAGTAACTGAATTCTGTCTACTACAAAATTTTCAGCCTTTATTCAGCCCAGCCCAGGGAGGATTCTGGCGCAGGGCAAGCTGAGAGCCAGTTCCCACGCCTCTGGCCCAGGCCCAGGCCACCATCACAGAAGGCCTCGGGGTGGGGTGCTGTCAACACTAGGCAAAGGATTTGGGGGAGGTGACATGGAGACAGTGACCTGCTGGAGGCTGCTGGCTCCCTTGGAGAGGAAACACCTTTGCATGTGTGGCATGTCACTCCGTCCCCTCTTCCCCAGGCTGCTCCTACATGCTCAGCGCCTCAGCTCAGGCTCTGATTAAGCAGCTGGACTGGAAACTTCTACAGTGACCTCTACTGCTGTGATGCTTTGTGTCAGTCATGGTGAAACAACAGTAGAAGAGGTCACGAACGAAGATAGTGTCCACAGCCCCCAGAAACACTGCAGCTCCTCTTCAGTGGTCCTGGTACCTGCAGGACCACCGAGCAGTCAGCATCACCCAGGGTGAGCACAGGACAGGGCCTGCAGGGGCCTGCCCCTGGGGTGCAGCTGCCTTAAAGACAGACCGACTCAGCAGGTATCAGTGTGAAGGGTGGCGGAAGGTCTGAGCTGGGAGCAAAGCTTAGAGGAAATATAATCCAAGCACGGGCTACCTCAACAGCCTCCACAAGTTCTGGAAAGCTCTCTCTGTGTGTGTAAACAGAAAGAGAAAAATCTGAAGTCTAGAATTAGAAAAGTATAATTAAAATGTAAACATACTGTCTTAACATAATTAAAATAGTTTATATGAGAGAATTTATTACTCAAAAGAAAATAATCGAACAGGAAGGTCTGAGATCACTCCACCCGCAACAGTCCTGTGCAGATTTCGAGGCTTGATTAACCTTGGGAAACGCTGGGCAGCGGCATCTTGACGAGGCCCAGGCCTCCCGGCTCCTCTCGGCAGCTGCTTCTGCTTCTGCTTCTCTAGGGCTCTGGCAGCTCACCCTCAGCCATGAACATTCCAAGCATTAGGATTCAAGTCCCTCCCCTTATCAGGAAACTACAGGCTCTGGAACATGTATCTTTTAAGATAACAGTAAAACCACAAGTGAGACGTGGAGAACTGTGAAAAGGCTGGGCTTACGTCCCTGTGAAAGCCTAATTGCCAACAAACACACCACATGCACACACTGAGAGCGACAAGTAATTAGAGGTGCTGATCACCATATCAAGCCCTTACAGCAACATCCAGAACGTTAGCCATGCTAGGAATATATGAACACTAACATTCGCAGAATGTTAGACTGTGCTAGAAAAAAATGGAACGATGAAAACAAAAAGAGCAAAGAAGCTAACTTTAGCCATTCGCTTTAGAAGCTTCGAAGCGACCTGCTTGAGTTTTGCGCCATGCACGTGCGCTGTACTAACCCTGCCGGATCTTCTACTCAGGGACTGTGATCCGAGTAATTCCCCATCATAACCATTGGTCTGCTTCAATAAAGAAGAGAAGAGGTGACATCAGGAGACATATGATGGCATGGCCACAAGCAGCAAGGATCAGTTAGTCGGAATAAACGGAACTGAGGCAGAGGGCATGAATAGCGTGCCTCCTGTCCTCCCCACCACCCGACGCAGGAGAAGCAGCATGCCAAGCAAATCCGGCTTCCTGTCATGGGTCACAGCCTCAGGGTCACTCCTGTGCAGTGAGGCACAGAGCATGACACAGGGGTCTCCTGGGCAGTTTCTCGTCAGGATAGTGCTGGATGCCAGGCCAGGGGGCAGTGACTGGTCACATCTCTGTGAGATTTCAGGTACTGGCTCAGGGTGGTCTGGAATATCCAGCCCCATACGAAGCTGAGTAGGTGAGACTCAGAATGAGTATGTGTGCATGCATGCATGCATGCATGTAAAGGTCAGAGGTTCACACTGAGTGTCACTCTTTCTCAATGACCCTTCACTTTATTTACTGAGACAAGGTCTCAATGGAACCCAGAGCTAGTCTAGCTGTCTTTCTATATAAGTCAAAGGACATAAAAATGAGAAACAAAACAAGATTAGTTTACACTTGTGATGCATTCAAATTGATTAATTTAAAAAAAAGACCCTCACTGAGAAATGAAATCCAAAAAAAAAAAAAAGTGTCTCTGACTGTTAATGACTAACCACTGTGTGCAGTGCAAGGTTTCCATGCAGCGTAAGGCATGGGAATCTCGATGCAAGACTAGCAATTGCAGGTTTAAATCAAGGGCTCTGTGTCATTTCTGAAACTGGGGTCTTTCTCTAACTAAGAGTATTTTCTGGGAAAAGAACCACATGGTACATTTAATTTGAACGGCTACAAACTGGAAAATAGTGGGTTTTGTTAGATAAAATGACTTCACATTAATCTCTTAAAGGACACGGGTTCCTTGAGGACCCCCAGGACTGCTGGTGAAGGAGGCCCAGGCCCTGGCCCTCCACAGGGCAGGAGGCCCAGGAGGGTAATGGTGTACTCCAGAGGGATCCTGCCCCTCTGGCCTCACAGTGCCTGTTTTAGAAAAGCACCCAGGAGATTAGTGGGAACACCACACTCGATCTGTCACAGCACACAGTTAGGATCACACAGCAAGTGCATCTGACCACCTCACCCAGACATAGGGACTCGTGTACTCCAGCTCAGGCTGTGCCTGTTGGAATAAGAATGGAAGAGGAAAACAGAGAGGGGAGGGCCAAAAATAAATTCAAGAGGGAAGTAAAACATAAGCAATCTCAAATCTTAGCAGAAAACCATTTTTTGTGACTTCTAAGATGCTACATCTTAATTATATATATTAGAATGATAGGTGCCATAAAATTGAGGAACATTAAGTAATTGCTATGCTATAACATTTGCTATAATTCATAAACTATAAAACCACTTGAGCCATTTCCTTGATGGAATATATCCTAATTAAATTAGGGAAAGGTTTACAAATATATCCTTGACAATTTAAAAATAAAATTAAAACTTATGCTATTCAAAAGTCTTGATTTTCTGAGGGGACCATCCCCCAGCTTCTTAGGGTTTACCATCCCAATCAGCTGAATGGAGGGCAGGGCTTTGGGAGTTCAGAAATAAATGACCTTATCTTACAAATTCACAAAGTAAAGGCTTCAGAATCTTAAAATGTATCAAGCCAGCACAAACTGACCCTCCAAGGGCACAGTGAGATATAATGGGACAGAGCTCTCTCTGGAGGAGCAGGCGCTGTCACTGTGAACTCTGACCCTGACCTGGCCCCTTCAGTGCCTCAAGTGCTCTGGGCTTGTATTACATGTATAGAAATTAGCAAGTTCCACTCTTGTCTCTAGGATCCAAGTGCTCAAGTTCTGTGGGTTTGAAAAAGTCTACTTCTTGGATCAAGTACATCACAGGAAGAGTCCTGTGGCAAACTGTATGGAAAGTGAAAACCCCATGACTAACCCTCTCATTAGCATGAGAAGTGTGACCTTCCTATGTGAAACTTCAGACCTAAAACAAATACACTGCAAACTTGGTAACGAAAGGTGTCCAGCAAGGAGACTCAACTCACCCCTAGTTAAGATGACTGAAAGTGAAATGAGATCTTTCCTTTTCCTTCCTTCCTTTTTTCCCTCTCCTTCCCCCTTCTTTCCTTCTTTTTTTCTTTTTTCCCAGCCAGGGTCTTTTATGTATTCCAGGCCGGCCTCACACTTGCTAAATAGCTGAGGAAGATCTTGATCTTCTGATCCTCCTGCCTCCATCTCCCAAGTGCTGGGATTTCAGGTATAAACCATTATGCCTGCTTTGCACTGTGCTGGGTATGGACTTTGTGCATGCTAGCTAGGCAAGCACCCTACTCACCTACTGCCCCGTATGCTTACTGATGAACAGCTGTTACAAGCAATTTGGGGTTAGGAACCTCTGAGAACCTTTAAGGCTGACATTCTTCCAGGAGAACCCTGAGTGCACACCAAGTCTTGCACGAGCTCAGGGGGATCACAGAGAGGCTGGCACATTTTGACAGAGGCTCAGATTCTCTTTTAATCTCTCCTCCAATTCTGTTTCCCATCTCTGGTCATCAGGTTTTGCTGCTTATCATTTCTGGCAAAAGTTCACTTGGCAAAGTCACCGCTGTCCCCCTGGAGGCTGAATCCCAAGGTCAGTTCTCAGCTGCTCTTACAGTCGCTCCCCTGGTATCAAAATGTACTTCCTACCCTTGGTTTCAAGGCCTGGGCCTTCGGGGGCCTTCTGACAGCTGTGATGTCCACGCCTGGCCACAGATGTTGCAAGCTGGGCTGTGTTTTTATGTCACTGCAATTATGCAACCTTCCTCATACTCTCCCTTCCTCTAAAGTGGAGCGGTCACAGAGCCCATGAGGAAGTAACAACTGCATCACAAGACCTAGCTTCCAGAAGGTTCCCAACAGCACCTGGCACCTCACCCACTGCACATGGCACTGTAACTGCCCAGCAGGTCACACGGGCTCTGTCTGGCACAAAGGCAGAAAGCAGAGTGGTTAGGTCCTAGGCCAGTGCTCCACCTGGACAGTTTGCTGCCGTTTGTAGCAATAAACACAGAATTAAATGCACACCTGGTACATGGTCAGTCAAAGAGCAATAGTGTGACCTAACTGGTGACAAGCCAGCCTCCAGCTCTATGTGGCTCCTTAGCTTTGAGACCTAGTTGTTACCAGAAGTGAGATGTCATTTCAACCTGTAGCAAGCTCAACTGACATGCTCAGATTAACTTTCTAAGTTCAAACATAACTTCTCTACTTCACTTCCCAGAGCTTAAAAGTTCTAGAGTAATTATAAAGGTTTTTAGGATATCTAAAGAAAATCACAGGCTCATACTTATTAACCATAAATTGCCAATGAAAATGAGCTTTCAGGACTAGGGACATAGCTCAGTGGTTCAGTACTTGCTTAGCAAGTGTGAGGCTCTCGGTTCAACTTCCAGAACCACAAAGAACCAAGAACTTTCATTAGAGCTAATAACGGGTTCCTGGGGCTGGAGAGAAGGCTTGTGAGGACCCGAGACCTGATCCTCAGCATCCGTGGTAATGTCCCCACGCACTCCCAGCGCTGGAGAGTGAACACGGGGACTCTCCAGGGCTCACGGTCAACGGAATCGGATGACTCTAGGTTTGGCAAGAGACCCTGTCTCAAAGACCAAGGTGAAGAGCAGTTGAGGAAGATGCCCAATGCCAGCCTCTGGCTTCCCTACACAGAAGAACAAGCACAACCAACCACAAAAAACCAACAAAACCCCAAAAACAGGTTTCTGAAAGTGAATTGCCCTTTTCCCCAGGTAGCTTCTAAGCAGTGACTAACTTTGTGGGGAGTGTTTGCTCACTCAGGGGCATGCGGGCTTGCTGAAGAGGCTGTGTGCCTTCACATTCATCCCTGTCCATCACACCGGCAACTCTGAGACAACTGTGAGTCAAGGTTTGGTAGTTTTGTGATGTGGAAAAATCCTGAAGAATGATGACGTCCACTCTGACAGGAAAGCCCACAGCAAAGCAAGACATCCACTGGTTAGATTGAGTTAGGTACGGACTAGCAGACCAGGGGGAGGATGGGTTGAAGGAGAATGCAGGCTGGGAAAGCAAAGGACTAGCCATGCAGAGACAATCACTCGTTACTGACCCTCAGACTTCCGCGACTACCCACGGACATGCGCTCATCTTCATCAGACGCCTAGGATGAAAACACAGCTGTGAGATGAGACTGAAAACACAGCACCCAAGTCTTGGAGGGGTCACTGAGGGGACAGCATGCCTCTGTTCCCCTAGGACTAATCATTGGACCACGGATTTAAATAATTTCGTTAAAGTAGCAACATGTATGTTACAGCTAACTTATAAGTTATCAATAAACCTCAATGTATTACCATGAAAATTATTCATGGATCTTCCATAGCAAGCTGGGTGTGGTGGCTCACACCTTTAATCCCAGCACTCCAGAGGCAGAGGTAGGAGGATTGCTTTGAGTTCGAGGCCAGCCTGGGACTACAGAGAAAGTTCCAGGTCAGCCTAGGTTAGATGGAGACCCAACAACAAACAAACAAGCAAACAACCCCGCCCCCCCAAAAAACAATAGCAAACAACAGCTCTAAGAATGTAATGAATTTATTAATAATCAGATATTCCTTAACAGGGCTGGGGATGTAGGTGAGTGTTAGAATGCATTGCCTAGCATGCATGAGACCCAGTACCACAAACACAATACTAATAAAAATTCCCAAACACTCTCTCCTCACTGAATTTTATGCCAAAATGCTGAAGGCTGACCTACCCTTTGTTTAGGTTAATATCAGGATTAGTAAATTTCTCTCATAAGCCCCACATCTATTTCATCCACTAACAAGCAAACGTCAATGAAAAGGTCAGGCAGTGAGGGAGCGCAGTACTAACCGACGTGCTTCTTCTGGGTCTGCGTGAGTAGCGCTCGCTGTCTTCCTACCACAGCAACAGGGCACAGGATGAAGAGGTTAGAGACAGGCAGAGCAGAACCAAGGCTTACAACAGTCCCACTGCAACATCAGCCAGCATTTCTGATCTAAATGTCAAATCAATATTTGCTTTTGTTTAAAGGCTCCAACCAAGCCACCTGGGGAGATGCCTCCTGCAGGGAGGTTCCTAAGTACACAAACAACTGGCATATTTCGTGGCTTTTAAAGCAGCGGGGCAGAAAGGAGGTCATGGCTTTGGCTAGCCTCTATCATCAGCCTGCTTCCTCTCACACTCAGAGACTGACCCCCCTTCCTTGGGAATCAGGAGAGATCATGTCCACAGAAAGCCCCACCAAGGAGGTCTTCCTGTCTATGCTATCTTGTGAATTCCAGAATAGTTTTTCACACGTGGACATCTCTGAAGTGGGTGTGTTTCACCATTGAAGCTGCTCACCACTGTGATTCCCAGCTCTGCTTTCTCAGTGGTCTAGAGACAGGACACATTGTCTAAGACTTGATGAAAATACATGTGTCTTAGGGGGAACATTAGGGAGTGATGGCTGAATGTGATCATGTTCTCGGCAGAGGAAGTGTGTGCCTACTGTAGTGCCAACGAAGAGCTCCCAAGAGCTCCTTACTCTCTTGGCTAACATACACAGCTATGAGATGTTAGGAGATGGCCTTGAAGCTCCCTTAGGAGCTCTGACCAAGGGCACCTGGCTGTCCACAAAGGAGGAAACAGCCTATGGTTCCTTCTGATTCCAACTAGAACACAGTGAGGTTCTCTGGACAAGAACACTTGAAGTTCTCTGGACAGTTCTCGCTCTAGGGGGCACGTGCTCAGACTGAGTGCCTTGGCAGAGAATTTTCTGAACCACGGGGCACATGTCTGGCCAGCCTGTTTCTAAACAGGCTACATCTAGAGATGAAAGCAATGCAGACCAGAAGCAGGAGAGCTGGAAGAGTTTGGGCATCGCATTACAGTGCGTCAGGAACCTGCAGTGTAATTGTGCTGCATGAGAATTATAAACCACTTGTCTGAAAGCTGTATTCAAGGCCTACCATCCACTGCTCGATGTCACCCCACTTTGTATCCAGCCCATAATATTTCTAGAGACAGAAAGGAAAGAAAATTAGGCAAGAAGTTAAACAATAAAGGCAGAAGAAACTTTTCCACCATGCATTTCCCACCTGCCACCCACGCCATACCACAGAGACAGCAAGCCAGGCAAAGCACCACACATGAGGCTGCAGAGGAAGCGGCCACCTGAGCAGCCATGTGTGCTGAGGGTGGGAAGAGGCCTGCCCGGCCACCCATCCCTGCTGGCCTTGGGATCCCTGGGTGGCTAGCTTCCAGAGAGATCAGGAAGGCAAACCCAGTCCGATAGTGTCTAAAGCTAGTTACGCCTTCAGAACAAATATGCAGAGAAATACATGCTGCCTAGAAGCATGGGCTGAGAGCCAATCCATGAAGCTGCCCAAGCGGGGATCCTGCAGGAGGGGGGCAGCCCTATGCTGAGCCTGGGCTTCACATGTTCCAGCTGTTGACATCTGTGCCCCACACAAGCCTGGAAACCCACATCCTTTGGCTGTCTTAATGGGCTGCTATGGATGCAGAGGTACCTGGTGCCTGGTGCCTATAGAGTAGGTCTTTGGGCAGGAAGAAAATTGTACTTAACAGTTCCTGGTTTTACCTTCCCAGTCTAAGTCATGGTGATCCAGGTTAGACTGGAAAAAGCAGGTCAGAACCCCAGGGTCAGGTAGGAACCCAGGCTACAGAGTCTAGTACATGGGCTTGGCTCTGCACAGTACTTTCCCCTCAGTTTCAATAAGGAACAGCTAACCAGACCTCCATATCACAAAACCATGTGACTTTTTACACACCAAGATCTTATACAGGAATTTTTTAATTGGGTGCCAGAAGCACAAGGTAATTTTTAAAATGGTTGGCCAGATTTAGGATGCACAGCGTACCACTTTCTCTTGGAAGAGGAGACATTAGGAGGGGGAACCAACTGCTATGTCAAAGCCCACAAACAGGACAAGCCCATGCAGAAGAGCCATACAGGTTCCTGGACAGCTGTGTCTGCATTGAAGACTGTGGCCCACCGGACAGCCCTGGCCTTGGAGACCTTCGATGCTGCAGGTCCAGATCACTGACCTTGGTTATCTTAGTTCCCTTCATAACTGCTCATCAGTCACCCCAGTATCTGACCTATCAAATAAAGCATCTGGAATGTAGTAGCACAGCTGAGCCCTGGCTGCCACCAGATTCAAAAGCTAAGGATGTCATCAGGTAGCATCTGAGACTTACTGGACTACAGCCTCCCACCCATGTATTTGGTGAATATGATTTTGACTTTCTTTTGCTCTGTAACCATAAAAAGTTCACTTGACTGTTTCCACGGTGGAAATGTCTTTGGGGTCAGTCTGAATCCATGTTCTTGGCTTAGAATACACCATCTCATTCCTTTGGGAACAAGATCTGTGTTTTGAATGACAAATTCAGAAAGGAAATGAAAGTAAGTACTTTCCCAAGTCAGGCTGTAACTACTTTCAGTGAACGCCTTAGGTTGAAGCTATTTTGCAATCTGCCCTCACGGTCTTTGCTCCTCTTTCACCTTCATCTCCTAATTAAAAAGATAGTAGGGAAATATCTGTTTTTCATCCACTCCTCCCTCCTCTCTCCTTCTTTCTTTTGCACAGTACTGGGAATTGAACCCAGGACCTCACACATGCTAGGGAAGTGCTCTACCTCTGAGCTACACCAGCCTTCTATTCTACTTTTTATTTGGAGACAAGGTCTCACTAAGCTTCCCAAGCAGGCCTTCAACTCATGAGTATTCCTGGTAGCTGGGATTATAACCCTGTGCCTCCAGGCTTTATTAGACTAAGCATTTTTAATAAAGAGGGAAACAAATTCACAAGAAGTGTTCCAAAAGCATCTGTCTTACCAGCTTTTCTATTTTCCTATTTCTCTTTTGTCCTGTACTGTATCCAAACACTACACACTAGGTATCTCTCTTTTTGCGACGAAAGGGAGAACCAGTATTTCACAGCAGCTGTAATCCTGGCTGTATTCCTCAGCCTGTGAGGGAACACCACGAAGTGGTAGAACCAGCATGGTTGAGCCCTCAGAGGAAAGTCAGGCAGAGGGAAGCAAGAGCCCACTGAGATTTGAGGTGTAGGACTTGCAGAAACAGCCTTGGCTCCAGAGCAGCCACTAGGCCCAGCGGCCATGGCCAGCAGACTGCTCTGACCCTCAGCACTGAGGACTTCCGCAGCTCCCTCCTATCGCTCCCCACACCTGATGAGGATTCTCCCAATGCAACTTAGCCGTGTGGTCAAACATGGAAAGAGATGCCTGTGGAACTGCCCAGATCCATCCAGCCCCTTCCCTGGGTTTGAGGCAGAAGTTTCCTGACATGCCACTGATCACCAAGGCTCCAGAGCCTTGCCTGAGCTTGGAGATATCGTCCTGGGACTAGACCTGAGCTCTGGCATCACTGTCCACTTCCGTACTGGACCCTAGAAACACCAAGGGCTTCTGCCTGGGGAGGGGAAGGTCAAGGAGGACTGAGCTCAGGATTTAACACTGCAGGCTCTGCAGTCTCCTGGTAATATGTGTGCAGGGTCTGTGCGCTCTGTCTGCTGAGATGTTATGATTCTGATTTTCACTTTTTTAGATGCTAGAGAAAAATATGGTTGTTCTTTTCAAGGTAGAAACTAAACAAGCTTCATATACTGTACTTACTTCTAAACCTCAGCTCTGCCACAGAGCTCCTGGAACGGGCATGTTAGTCCTGATGCTGGAGACCAAGGGCAGCTCTTGATACCGTTAGTGAATTTTGTCATTATAGCTTCATTTCTTTTTAATTCAGATTTTAAATATCCAATGATCTATAATCTCTCTCTCTCTCTCTCTCTCTCTCTCTCTCTCTCTCTCTCTTTCTCTCTCTCTCTCTGAGACAGGCTCTCACTTCATAGCAAAAGCTTGCCTGGAACTCACGATTTTCTGCCCCAACCATGGGTTTTTGAGACAGGGTCTCCTTAATAAGCCCAGACTGGATACTAGTCCAACTATGTATTCCTGACCGGCCTCAAACTCATACCAATCCTCCTGTGTAACCTCCCAAGTGCTGAGATTACAGGGGTGTGCTACCACATCCAGTCTACTACAGGTTACTCATGTGCACTGGTGCATTTGAGATTTTCTAATAAAGTAACCTGGAAAGATTCTCTTTTAATATGATTTCAATAGGTTCCTCCAATTCAGATGGTGATTCATTTTTCCCTGAGGCATTTTCTAGTTCCTTGAGAAAACCTGGGTTGAGGGAAGTGTTGTCACTGTCCATCACTGGTGGACACAGGACTGAAGCGTTCTTACTCAGAGGTGCCAACACAGCAGACAAGCAGCGAGAGCATCTTCAACGCCATGTGCTTCCAGGAGGTCAGGCATTGGCACAGGGACAAACCAGCACATGCAAATTAGAAAAGGAAGAACAAGCCTACCTTCTGAACTTGATAGATCTATAGGAAAGGACAAAAGGAAAAGGGAAAGAAACAGAAATTTCATTAAAGCATCAGGAACATCAGAAAGGTTCTGCAAACAACCAGAACTATGAATAAAAGCCATCCTTGGAAAAATGATGAAAATGATAAAATACAAACAGAAAATGCCTGCCATCTCCTCTCATCCCTCATTCTGAAGTGTACAGTGCACCTTACTGACAAAACAGGCACTCCCCACAGGCTTCTGCCAGAACCCGTTACCTAATGCAGAAGTGTATGACCCAGGAAACAGTAACTGAACCCAAAAGTATAAATGTAAATGGAAAATCAAGTGGCCAGATTTGCAAATGATAAAGAAGTTTTGATGTTTTGGTCCATATGGACATACACAAGAAAGAATACCAGGAAAATTCCAGCAAAACTCAGAACATTAGAATGTTAATGATATATTTAAAAGATGGTCACTTATTTGGGAAACCCTCATCAGAGTGCTGAGAATAGCTGTTGAGTGCTCAGCACTAAATGAAACATCTGCACCACTGTTTCCAAGGTTCGAGGAACATGACGAAGGAACGGAAAGAATGTAGGAGCTGGAGGACAGAGAAACACTGTCTTCTGGACATGACCTCACAGCAGCATGACGCTGTCCTTGCATTCAAGACCTCATGGTGACGGTCGTTACTTATACTATATTGGTCCGATATGGTACAACGTTTTGTCGTGTATGGTGGAGGACATAAGGAAGGTCCCTCATTCCTTCCTGAGGATTCCTGACAGTTAATGGCTGCTGGGGGAGTGGTGGAGCCAATGGCTATTAGTCCCCCAGTCATGCTCTGAAGACAACCATACTGGAACTTAATCACACACACACGGGGAAAGATACCAAAGTGGAGAAGAGGGGTGAGTTGGGAAGAAGGGGTTCAGTGAAAGAGGAGCAGGAAGGGGGTGAGAGAAAGTGATGTGAGAGGATTCAATTCAAAATACATTAAACGCATTCATAAAAATTGTCATTATAGGGCTGGGAAGATGGGTCAGCAGTTAAAGGTGCTTGCCTGCAAAATCTAATGACCTGGGTTCGAATCCCCAGCACCCACATAAAGGCAGACACACAAAGTGGCGCATACATCTGGAGTTCGTTTATAGTGGCAATATGCCCTGCGTGCCCATATAGTTTCTTTCTCTCTCAAATAAATATTTTTAAATTAAAAAAAAATAAAGGTGGTTATGCTCATATATCAACATATGGGTTTTCTCCAGAGATTTCTCCTATGTCATAGTGATCACTAAGGAAGAGAGAAACACCTACTCACTTGTGTTCTGTCATTCAGCCAAACACGTCAGGCCTTGTTGAGGGCATTAAGATTTAGGACTAGAAACTTGGTGCCATTAATATCATATGGTAAAGCACAGGTGAACATATTAATTATTCAACTATAATAAACACAGGCCTTCCAACCACAATGTTTATCAGGTCAATAACATAAGAGAGAAAACTTGAGTTCTCCCTTCCCCCCTTTTTTCCCTTTCTTTTTGAGGTAGAGTCTCACTCCAGCCCAGGTTGACCTGGATCTGACTCTGTAGTAGTCCCAGGCTGGTTTTGAACTCATGGTGATCCTTCTACCTCTCCCTTCTGAGTGCTGGAATTAAAAGTGTGGGCCACCACGTCCACCCAGCCTTAGGTTCTCCTGTGAAGTTTGAGACCTTGGATTTCCCAAAAAACATCTGTACATTATTCTCCCCTAAGTCCACTAAAGGGGAGTTCAGACCCTTTCAACCAGCCTGAAAACCCAGCTCGTTTGAGTGGAAGCTGGTGCTCAACATCAGCTGTTAACAGGACCAGTACAGGCCGGAGCAACCCAGTCACAAAGCTCATGATCCCAAGGCTTAGGGACAGACTGGCACCCCAATACCATTGTCTTCACCAGCCTTCCTCTCTTCACATTCTGCAAGCTCTCCTGGGGGACCCTGACTCTGGCTACCAGCTTGCTGCCCTCCTTGGCTTCTCCAGGGAGCCTTGGGGCACCCTGGGGACTCAGCAGATCTGACCTTCTCAGGCAAGTCTGTGCTGCTCAGCAGGGCCATGGGCAGAAAACTGGGATCACGTTTCTCAACTTTTATGCTGAAATGCCACCCCTGCTGGCTAAACACTGGGCTTCCAAAGTGTATTCATTTCCCCTTAATCAACAACTTCAAATGCCAGAGCCCCCGGCTCTCAGGTTCCTAAGCTGAAGCCATGTTCACTGGTTCTAATAATAGCAGGGCGGAGACACCACAGCAGCCTTCGGGGCCGCGGCTGTTAGGTTACGAGCTCAGGCCATGAGCTGCTCTCACCTTTCTCTGTGTATGTGCACACACACATGTGCACCTCCTGGAGTGGCAGGTCAAGGAGGCTAGAGACAGCTAATGCTTCTGCTTTCTGCACAGGTCCTTCTGACAGGGTCCAGCCTGTGTTTGATGGAAGCAGCACTGAAGAGGTGCTTGTTTTTGAAGGCAAAGTGTCTGTGGTGGTTTGATTCAGGTGTCCCACATAAATTCATGTTTCCTGAATGATTTGTCCCCAGCTGGTAGCGATTCAGGAGGTGGAGCCTTAATGGAGGAGGCGTGTTGTGGAGGGCGGGCTTGGGATGTTATAGTCAGCCCCCCTTGCTAAACTTTGGCTCTTCAACTGCTGTTTTCCACCTGCTGGGGCAAGATCACCTCCAGCTCTGCTCATGCTATCCCTTCCCCTCCCATCATGAAGCTTCCCCTGAAGACTGTTAGCCAAAACAACGCTTTTCCTCTCCTTAGCTTCAGCTGGTCAGGTATTTTGTTTCAGCAACAAGAAGGTAATTACCACAATGCAACTTTTGCTCCAAAAATGGTGAGGACACATTTTATTTCCCCTTCTCTGTGGGTGCCAGCACACTCACAGGTATGATCAAGAATTCTCACCAAAGAATTTTTTAACAATGTGCTTATGTCATCGTGCATATGTGTAAATCAACTCTACCCATAGTTACGGGTGGATGTATTTTATCTAAATGTGTAATTTAGAAGACAGGTGTGTATGTGCATGCCACAGAACCACCTCCACCTGGATTCTGTAGCACGTTACATTTGCATTCTCAGGGAGATTCACTTGCGATTCCAACTGTAACATGGGCCTGAGTGCAGCCTCGCCGAGTCCTATGTCCCTGGTGTAGTACTAACGACAGCGCTGAGACTGACAGCCCTCAGCCTCCAGACTCACAAGGGAACATACCGTCCAACTACCTGTCACAAAACCAGCAGAGCAACAAACACTGGGGAATTCTTAGCATTCCTGATGACTAGCATGGAAAGCAGCCTGGAGAGCTGTGGGAAAACCAGGGGAAACCGGATCCAAGGGGCTGAGCCTGGAGCCAGGGCAGCAGGTCCTGCTCAGCAGACTATAGCAGCTGCCTGCTGCAAGCAGGGTGCACCCTAAGAAAAAGGGGGTCCTCTGCCCCAGAATTACCTGCATCCCCTCCCACAGCTCTGTGGCTCCCAAAGTAGGGCAGAGAACAAGCAGTGCTGTGCACATAGTGGGCCTGCAAGCATCTCCTGAGTGAACAGGAAGATGACACCAGGTGGTTGGAGAAGGCAACAAGGACTTGGTCACTTAAAAACCAACTCAAAATCAAAGCACCCACTATGGATGTTGGAGTCTGAGTGAACAGAGGGAGTCAGGATTAGGATGGTCCCTAGAGAGGTATTTCTCTCTGAAGTTTCCGAGAATGTTCCAGAAGAACCTTCAACCCTCAATCCTTGTTGAAGAATCCCAATGGGATCAGTTTCTGGTCTCCATGAGACACACCTCAGCCCTGTCTAAGACACTGGGAGGAGTGGTGCTTCAGTTCATTCACAGGCCTATAAAGTCACAATTATCAAGTCCAAATAATTAACACAAAAATTCAAAAGTACTTATTTTCCAATTTTAAAATCATAAATGACTATTAAGGGAGACAGATACTGGAAAAACACTAACCTTGTGCTTCTTAAGGAAAATTAAGAAAAAAAGAACACAAAAAGTTAAATTCTAGAAATACACAGCATAGAGACTAGAACTGGACAGCTGTGTTTGGATTGGTGACCACGAGGGTGAAGTGAGCCACTTTCTGCGTGTGTGACCGAGACAGATGTTCACAGCTTAGCACACAGATGAAGCCCACTGCTGCCCACCCTGTGGGTCACTTCCTATCACCATAGGGCAGCAGCCTGGCTTGTCTCTAAGTGGTCCCTCACTGTGGGGACTCCCTAGGGGCCCACCTTCCCCTCCCATTAGGGCTCTGGTGTCACTCTGCTTGACTGTTGGGCTTGGGTTCCTGGCACTGTACAACTACTCACACCATCTGGAAGTTTCCTTCCCCAAATGGCCCCACCCCTCTTCTGCTGGCACATTTCCACTGGTGGCAAATTCCCTACACATATGACAGACGTGATCACTGCTGGAAAGATAGAGGAATCTGTAGTGGTCTGAAGAGAAAACCAGAAATCTAAGCTTCCATTGGAAATCTCACAAGTGATAAACATGGCTGGGCTCCATGAGCTGATCCAGAAATGGGTAAAGACCAGCCTAGCCAGCAGCTGTCGCCTCTGCCCAATACAACCCATCACAACCTTGTAGCAGGAAGGTCTGCCGGTGGGGCCACAGAGAACGCTTCCTGGAGGGTCCATTGCCAGTGGTCTTCAAGGTCAGGGAAAATCTTCACCACTCAAAAACAGTTAGGGTTCGCTTGCTGGGTGTCAGCAAGAACTACTGGCCAGGGCTTGTGGAGCAAAGATTTTGGAAATCATAGAAACTACGTGACGAGATGTGGAAGCATGTCCCCACCCAGCAGTTTCTCCAATGGCTACTTCTTCTGTGATAGTCACTCTGGTCTCCTATTCAATACTGCTTAGTATTTAACACTTAAAGACCTCAGGGACAATATTTTTAAACGAAACAAGTTTGTCAGTTAAGAAAAATCAATCTGTTCTTTCCTGTTCTCACTCAAGAGCCCAGACACCTAGGAGCAGTCAGAAGCCTGGAGCCGGCTCCCTTCCGCTCCTCAGAGAAGGACGCCTAGGAGGCTCTCTCCGGGCTGGTGGCCTGTGAGGCTCCCTCGGGCGCCAGCAGGCCCAGTGTCTGGGCAGGCACGCCTGGCATCTGTGCTATGTGCACCCTCAGCCTGGCCTTAAAACAGCCACACTCCAAAACGCATTCCAACCAGGAGCAACGGGAAGGGGACAGGTGTGCCGGCAGCAACAGGTGCTCTGTATCTGCAGGGTCCTAAAGGTGGGAGCCCTGGAGAACCCCAGCCCCGAATCCCAGCAGTCTCACCTCCTTCTGCTGCCGCTCCAGCTCCTTCATGCGGATCTCACGAGCCTCAGCACGGGCCGCACGCTTTGCTGCAAGCCTGGCTTCCGCCTGAAACAGACAGGGAGGTCTTATTAGAGAGCAGAGCAGGCACCTTCCGGGTAATGATGCTGCCAGAAGCAAACCTTGTTTAGAGCTTAATAACACACAGCAATCACAGGGGCACCAGGCATGGGAATAACAGTGCTGAGAGCACTCTCTCTCATCGGTCTCAGTGAGTTGTGGTCCACAAAGGTCCAAAAATGTTACATGGAAAATTCCAGCAATAAACAATTCATGTATTTCAATTGTGTAATATTCTCAGTAGTGTGATCTCCCACTGCCCTGTTCTCTCCTGATCAGAATGTGAGTCACTCTTGTGCTTGGGGTGTCCACGCCTTGTCTATACCTGCCTGCTGGTCACCGGGTAGAGCTTGTGTCTCTGCTGGAAAAGTATTTCCTTTTAGTGAAGAGGTGAAAGTTCTTGACTTAAAAAGGAAAGAAGACCGGCCATGTGCTAAGGTTGCCAAGGTCTGCAGCACACTGCTGCTCACATCTCACTGCCTGATCCAGGGATAAAGTTCTGTCATCCGTATGTCAGGGAAAACAGTCCAGAAGAGAGCTGTGTCCTCTCCACAGGCTCGGACAGCCGCTGAGGGTGGGGCCCCACTGAGGAGCCCTCACCAGTCACAGGTGGGCCCTGTTCTAAGCATTTCATATATGATGTGCCACGCACTCCTCAGAACAGGCCAGAGTCAGCCCTGCAGCTCCAGCACGTCCCCAGCTCGGCCACCTCCTGTCCAAGGCTGGAGGCAGGGCCCGAGAGGCTGCCAGCCCCTGGGACTCCCATCCAGTGCTCTCAGCACCGGGTGACATCTGGGGAGGACACTGGCTGTCAGTCCTTACACTAAAATCACTGTCTAGGGCTGCAGAAGGCTCAGAGGTTAACTGTGCTTCTTGCACAAACATGAGAGCCTGAGGGGCCTAAGCCTGTGAGTTCAAATCCCAAGATCCCACATAAAGCAGAAGAATCTTCAGAGTCCACCCCCCCCCCATACACACACAGGGGGGAAAAAATTCAAGCTGTCTCTGACAATCTTCTAGTTTATAGTGGCTCTGCCGTGCGGGCTCAGAGCTGGCATTTCTACACAAGTCTCTTGACTATTCATTCCTCACACAGCCTGGCAGCCTGGGAGGTAAGAGGCAGTGTTCCAGCATTCTGGTTCTCTGGTGTCCAACAAATCCTGCCTTCTTTGTGGGCAAGTTCTTTAGATATACACCCATAATCCTTCCACCCACAGCTCTATGGCAGATTTCTGCTGTCTCCTTGTTCATCTTAACAGAGGGCTTCCTGGAGAGTCAGTAGCAAGAGCGTGTGACTTCATACACTCCCACCCCACCCCCATTTCAGATACCACCCATTCCCAACTATTACTACACTGCAGCCCTTCCCTTTCCCCTCTTCTTGTTTGCTACTGAATGACCTTTGAGAAAGGTCTATACAGCCCCTGGCTGGCCTGGCACAGCTGCATCAGAACGCAGGTACTCTGGGGATATTCTGAAGGCTCCACCCTGGTTGGCTTCTTGGGCTTGGTAAAGATATCTCAAAGATGGAGGGCGAGTCCACCCCAGTTGCACGTCTTAAAGGCTGCTTTGGGTCTGTAAAGAGAACCCGATGATGGAGGGTAAGAAGGCATGGGGTCAGACTGCCAGCAGCCTCAGCCGACCAGCTTGGGTGGGAAGTAGGGGCTTTGGATGAAGGAAAGGGCTGGAAGACAAGGCCGCAGAGGGGGCAGAGGAAAAAAGGAGTGTAGTTGGCAGAGTTCGAGGAGGGTCCCCAAGGCTCAGGAGGGCTCCAAACCCCCAGGCTCCAGAAGGGACCCAGAAATCCGCTAAGCACACTGGAAAAGACACCCCGTATGCACACCATGGTGAACATACCTGTTTAGTCCCCTCCCCTTGTGTGTGGGCCAGACTTGAACATGATGTCACTTCTGTCATTAGGTTGCATTATATGACAGAGAACTATACAAATAAGTCAGGTCCTATTCTTGTCGACTTTCAGATGAACAAAAGGGAGAATATTCTCGGTGGGCCTGTTGTGTTACCTCTGAGAGAGCCTCTGGCTGGCTGCCATGAGGAGAGGCCTGTGAACGGACTCAAGAGTGGAGAGTAGCTCTCATGGCAGCCAGCCAGAACAGGCCTGAGAACCACAGCCCTAAGGTAGCTCGGAAGAGGGCCCTGAGCTCCAGAAGGAGCCTGGCCAGCTGGGCTGACCCAACGACAGTCTGTTAGACCTGGAGCAAAGGACTTGGCCAGGCGAGCGGGATCTGCGATGTGTGCTGTTCAATGCTGTGTCTGGGTGTTCGCTGTGCGCTGGCAGATGACCAGTAGGGGCTCTGGGATGATGCCTGCCCTTGCTGGCCTCTTGGAAGCTCAGGGAAGTTGAACACCTGCGCACACGCCATATCAGGACACCAGTCCAGTCCCACGTCCTATCCAGTTTAGTTTCTCCTGGAACCAGGCCTAGGGCTCTAACAGGTCACCCACCTAAGGGTGCGGTATCTGCTACTAGGAGGCTCCCCTCAGGAGACGACTCCCATCCTCATCCACTTTAGCCTAACTGCCCTGTCCTTAGGGAAGCCCTACTAAAGGACCAAAGCCAGCAGCCCTGCCTGGAGGGCCCTGGGCATGGGTTGGTAAAGGAGTCACATGAGTGAAGCCATTATGGAATAAATTATGTGAGGACACAGTGAAACCTAAGCAGGTCAACCATGCTAGCTGCAGCCTGACAGAATTTCGAAAGAATTTCAACACAACTTCAGATCCATACACACCCCACCTTTCACAAACACACCTCGTAGAGCTCTCACGAGAACGTGGAGACCTCATTACAGGAAGTGGTGACAATTGTCTTGTTTCTGGAACAGATATATGAAAGCATGTGCCCAACACTGAAAATGGTCCATCCAAACTCTATGGGTGACCTGTGTGTCTACATGAGCCAAGCTATGACCCTCTGCGGAATGCTTGACGCCAGCTCGAGAAGCCGGAACAAACAGAGCCTCGCAGTTCATCCTTGTTGGACATGGTGCCAAGATCAGCAACACGGCAGAGAGCCCAGGGTGACGAACACGTATGTAGCCCCTGTGAAGTCACTGGGGAAAGCCAGATGTGACCAAACCATGAAATGAACAAAAGTACCAGGCAGCTATGTCCACCACATGACGTGCAGGCTTAGGTCCATTCACTCCCTCTGTGAAAGCGCAGGACCCAGGCCGGTCCCCCCCATGCCGCCGTCCAGGCAGGTCTTGGGGCTTGGCTGCCTCGGCCAGCTCCCCATGGGCAAAGCCTTCCTGCACAGGTGCTTTTTCTAAGCCAGGAAATGGCACACCCGGGGTCATAGCTGTGTCACTCTGCTTTAAAATTTTCTAAGCACAACCTTTCACTTGCTGTTCTCAGCTTAAAGGGGACCAGGACAAGTTGCTGACAGGGTCCCAGCAGGGGCCACACTATGCTCAGGATAGCTGGAGAAGGATTTTCAAGATACAGCTTGAGTCTTCAGTCCTCAAAACACACACAGGAGGGGTGACACTGTAAGTGTAAGCAGAGTGTGGTGGGGACCACCCTGGGGGAGAACTGGGAGCTGAGGAATGGATCTCCCTGGGACTAAGTCTGAGGCTTGGTCACAGACCCCTGAGGCAAGGGGTCATCTTACATTCATACCACTGCATAAGTCTACTCCAAACCCAGAAGAGCAGAGTGAGGGGCCACCAGGGTGGGCAAGTCATGTGGCCCAGAAGGACTCTTCAAGCTCAAGCCTGGTGGGGGATGACAAGGACCAAATGAAGCTGGATGGACAGATGGACAGAAAGTCGGCAGACCTAGAGACCTAGGCTGAGGCATGAATGAGAAAATAATTAAAGACCCACACATTCCACACGATCTGTGGGCCTGGTCATGCGGCCACTCCTCAGATTCCAGTGACACTAACTGGAGCTGCTTCCACTCTCTGAGGCCTGGGAGCAGAGGTGGGCAAGAGCTGTGGTACCTGCCAGCAGCTTCCTGGCATGCTCTGGGGAAGTGTACCACTCCATCCGCTCCTCTGATCCCTCCCCTGGAGAAAGGTGGTCCAACAAGCCTTCTGCTCTACCCAAGAACCCAGTGCCCTGCCCCATGCCCCACCCCATGTGATGGGCAGTGGGAAAGGTGAAGCTCTGGACCCTAGAGCCCCCCACCCCACCCAATACAAACATCATCTTTGCTGAGGCACATCGGGAAATCTTCAGCCATGAAATGATATCATCTCTGATTCATCTTAAAGTAACTTGGGCTGGTGAATGCCAGAAGGGGTGCAAATAACTGTAAGTGGGTAAGAGACATGGGGCTCCTTAAATCAAGGTTGGCTCTCAATTGTGACCCCAGCAGAGCACCATTCTTCCTTGGGGATCTGTCAGGAATGGAAACTTTCAGGTCTAGCCCAAAACACGCTGCCTCCTCTAGGGAGGCCCAGCCACATGGCCTTCCCAGGCCAGCAAGATGCTGCTTGCTCTGCCATTCAGGAGTCCATCTACATTCGGGGATGTCTGACACTCTTCAGAAGAGAAGAGGGAGCCACTTGCTCTGTTGGGAGCTGGCATGGCTGATTTCTGCAGGCCCATCTGGGTTTCTCCTGTGGGCTCCTGTGCAGGGCCGACCTCAGGCAGGAGCTGACAGAAACAGGTTCCCATGACAAGCCTCAGGCTTTCTGGTTTCTTGGGAATTCCCACAACTGCTGGTCCAGATATCAGTTTCCCCTCTCCTTCTCAGGAGGTAGCTGGCCTCTCCTGCCTGCTATGGCCCAGGCCTGGGATCCTATAAACAGACTTTATAGACCTGGGCTTTAAAGACAGGCACTCCTTGGGGTGGGAATGGCTGGAAGGAAATCCCATGCGTCACCAAAGCTGCCTCATGAAAATGCCACAAAGCTGATCCTAGACTCCAGAGTTCTCCTTCACATCTCATGGACCATGCTCGAAGCCAAGGACACTCCCATCTGAGACACAACTCGATGGCCCGCCCATCCTGGGTGTCCACCCTGGGGAAGAAGATGGCAGTCTGCGACACAAGGGAGCAAGTGTCTGACCCCAGGGCCTTGGGGGGGGGTCTTCCAAAGAAATGCCTTCTGTGGGCTGTGAGACACCTCCAGGGCCAGGCTGACAAAGGCTTCAGAGAGCAGTTGGGGAAGTCAGCATCCTGCATGGATAAAAACGTACTGGGGCCCCTGCACTGTGCAAAGTTCTAAACAGAATGTCATGGCAGAAGTGGATCCTGTAGACAGGACACAAACGCAGACAGGCAAGCAAAGTGATCCTTGCCTGCTCTTCAGAGTCTGTACCCTCCCCCACCCCCACCCGCCTCCTCAGAGGACAGGCACCCATCAGCAAGGGCTGCCCACAGGGCCAGGAGGGCAGGCACTGTGGCTGAGGCAGTTCCTCACAGGATGTGTCATAGAAAGGCCTGGGCTGAGATAACCTCCCACCATGCCTAGCCGCCCATGGCTTCCCTCTACCCAATCCTGACACTTCAGTAGGGTTTTGTGAGCAATATGAGAAAGTGACCGAGGGTCAGATCAGCCCTGTGCCCTGAAACCCATTTCCCATGAGCTGTGGGTGCCCTAATAGCTCACAAATTATTCTTGAGGCCACTCCCTGGGCTTGATGGACACATAATATGGAGCATGCTTAGAGGGCCCAGGTCAGAAGCAGCCTGCCCCTGGCTTTCTCCAAAGCTCTAAGCTACCCTTAGGGGTCCTGGCTCTGCTCATGCACGTCCTGAGCCCAGAGGCTGTCCCGGGACTTGCGCCTAGTGGGAAATGTACATCCCGACCTTCTCTCCCCACAGTTCTGAGGTCAAGGGTTGGGAATTCTACAGAGAGGCTGAAGGAATTTAGATGTACGGGCCATAGCTCTTGGGAAGTCCTTGAGCTGGTTCTGGTCTTACCTCACTTCCTCTACCAGGCTAAGGCAGCCCGGGGGCTTGTACAGCTAGTTCTCACTGCTGCAGCTGAACCCCTAGCAAGCTCCCTGCATGTGACCAGTGAGCAGCTCAGCACCTGCAATGCACTCTGGAGGGGATGGTGACAGGCAGCACAGGAACTCCGGGAGCGCTGGGCCACAGATACAGAACAAGGAGCACCAGCAGCTCTCCACGTGGTCTGCCTCAGATGCCACACGGGCTGCTCAGAGAAACTGTGAAGCATTCCTCTGACAGGAAGCTTTCATGTTAACTACAGGCACTCACTGGAGCCTGGGGTTTTAGTCAAGAACTGAAAAGCCCAGTCGCATTGGCATCAGGCCTCGTGGATTAGAACTATCATCTACAACTGCTCTGGAAAGTTTGAAAGGTGCGCTCCAAGTCCACTCGTGTGAATACTGTGCATCTGCAGCTGCAAGTGGCAAGAAGGAACTGTCTGTTTATGAGTGACCCCTGAAAGGAAAAAAACATCCTGGTGCGGCAGCTTGGAAATCTTGGCATGCTTGTGTGGGCACATGGCTGACACCACATGGTGGTTTCCAGCCCAGGGCGGAGGTTGCAGTGACAGAATCCCTTTCCTGAGTTGCCTTGGCTACAGGAAGTAGCAATAGCTAACAACTTTTGTTTCTACAGAAACCCCCACACCTCTCATAAGCAGTAGACTCGGAAAACAGTCGGATATTAAATGCAGCCAGGTGGAGGGGTGAGGGACCAGGAAGGGCAGACACGGCAGCCTTTGCTCCATGGACCCACTCCCGTGTTCCTCAGCTGTCACATATCATTCAAGTGCTCATCTTGCCAGAACCTTCCTACACGATTCTCAGGAGGTCCCCTGGACAAGGGAGTTTGCTTGCTCTTTATGGCTGTGACTGAGTGAGGCCACTGGGGTGGCCACCATCAGTGGGGGAGGCCCACTTCTCAGGGGAAATACTAGGGGTTCATAGCATTCAGTGGGGGGAGGGCAGGTTTGCCAATCATCCTGCCTTCTGATAGGCCTGCACAATGGAAGAGCTTCCATTGGCTGCTCAGGCAGGTTGGACAACTGCTGTGTATCTACACAGGGATTTGGACTTACACAGACTGAAGGCACTCATCACACAGTTCAAACCACACGGCTCCCCTACACATGCAGCCAGCATGGAAGGAAGGGACTCAGACACGTAGTGCACACCTGTGATCCCAGCACTTGGGAAGCTGAGTCAAAAGGATCAGGAGTTCAGGGTTATTTTCAGTTACATAGTGGGCTGCATAAAATTCCATCTCAAAAACAACAGCACAAAAAAGTGAGGGGAGAACATCAGATTACAGACACACCTTGTCATTCAACAGAGCTGAAGTCAGGCACAGGTTTGTGTGAGCATCTGACCCCTACACTGGTACACCTGAGAGGCAGGCATTTCTACATCAACATTCCTACTATGTTACTACAGAGGACCCTGACTTCTTGGTGTTGCAATTAAAATCTGACGACTTGAAATTATGTGTGCTGGCATTGGTAAATCTCATTCAGGTTAGCAACAAAGATACTAAGTAACTAATTACAGAGAAGGTGCTGAGGGCCTGACAGTGTGATCTGCCTACAACCCTTCTGAGCAGAGCTGCCACAGCCCTCTCTCTACCCGCAGGATTCAGGGCCCAGGCCTCAAGATCCTCAGTGTGTGCCAAGACTGGAGGCCAGAAATGTAAAAGCTAAAGCTCAACTTCTTTTATGGACCTGTGCTCCATCCCTGACCTGTGCAGAAAGTCAGAAGCTATGGTGGACATGTATAATCCCAGCACACTGACAGCAAGATGGGAGATAGATGGGAGAATTTCCCAGAAGCAAAGAACTGTAGAAAGAATTCAGAGCAAAACGCCCTGCCTCAGGAAGGACAGGTGAGGACGTGCCTTCTCTTTCTCTCTCTCCCTCTCTCTACTGCACAGTAGCTTCGGGGCAAATGAATTTCTACTTGAGCAATTGATGATTTTTTTCTTCTGAGATGAGTAATCTACTCCTTCAATAGCCTCCACACTGACGGTGAGCGGCCCCTGGGCGCTTACTCCCAGGCAAGGGGTTTCCTCCAAGAAGTGCATCTATGTTCTACTCATTTCACTTCTGTTTCACTTCCTATCATCCCAGGAAACCCAATGTTAAAGTTTTGCCAATTGTTGGAACTTTTCCTTCTCAGACAAGATAAGCTGAAAACTGCAGCAGCACCGGGGCCCCGACACTGGCTAGCTCCTGACAATCGTTGCTGCATTCAGCTTTAGACGCCATCTGTCTACCTTGACGAGCTTGCTCACCTGGCTCAGGGTGGACGGGCCACATGAGCCACAGGAACGAGGTTTGCATCAGTGATCTCCCGGTGATGCTGGCATATGTAACTGGGCTCAGTTGAGATGTGTTGGCCGAACAGGTGCTGAGGCCCCAAGTTCAATCCCCAGCATCCAAAGTCACAGGTAACAATTATAGTAAGTGTAACATGAAAAAGAGCAAAATACAGATTTCTGCAGCTCTCTTTTCCATGAACATAAAAGCTCTTATCTTTCGAGAGGTGAGGCTTCTACCCCAGGCTGGCCTCAAACTCCCTATGTACTTGAGATGGCCTTGAACTTCTACTTCTGACCTTCTTCCTTCCACCTTCTAATGTTAGGATTAGACATGCACCACCACACCCAATTTATGTGGTGCTAGGGATGATCCCAGGGCCCCATGCATTCTAGGCACGTACTCTACCAGCTGGTCATTCGGTGTTTAATTGTGAGTCTAGAAAACAGGGCATGAAGGCACATGTCTATAATCCCAGCATGGGGAGGATCAGGAGTTCAAGGCCTGCCTTGATTACATAACAATCTAACCTAGGATATGTGAGACCCTGCCTCAGAACAAACCCAGAGTCTTAGCAAAGTGAAGACTTCTCATATATATTTAGGACTTGTGCCATCCTAAGAGGAAAAAGCAATCCTCCTGCCCCATCCACTGGAGTGGCAGAACCCGGGGCTACCAGGAGTAGCTGACGTGGTAGAGACAGCAGCCTTGGCTCCTGCCAGGTCGACCTGAAGCTAACACTGCACGCAGTGGTGCCGAGGCCAGTGCCAGATTCCAGTCTGCAGGCCTGGGTCTAAAGTGTTCAACCACCTGCCAGCTGTAGGGACTTGGCAAGCCTCCCAATCCTTCCACGCCCCCGTTTCCTCTTTATCTCTAAACAGAGATAGAAAAACTGTCTACTACCTCCCATAAGGCCATGGCTCATGACATCCACAGCCACCTCACCAGGCTGACTCAGCAGGGCCAGTAAGAAGCTACCTCTACTTAGAGTCTTCTAAGACAGGTACTGGTCACGCAGCATAAATACAGTTCACACTGAGTCCAGCAGGGAGGAAGGTGGGCTTTCCACCCAAACCAGACGCCCAGTTCTCACTCCTCTTCCTCTAGGAAAATGAGACCTCTCTTTGTTGCCAATCACAAAAAAAGATGCATGTGGCTTGGTAGACACATGCCTGTAATCTCAGCACAGAGGAAGCTGAGACAGACACATGAGTTCAAGGTCAGCTGGGCTACATACTGAAGTAAGAACATACCTCAAAAATAAAATAAAAGAAACCGCTGCCTTGAAAATCTCTATCACACAAGCAGAAATAAGACATGGTAAATCCTCCTCCCTGCAGTACCTGAGGGCGTTACTTCTTTATTAAAAAGTAGTCCTGCTTCAGAGTCAAGGAATACTGGTTTCAAGCTGTCAGGTTACTGGATCAAAGAGAAGCCACTAGAGATCCCCTCTCTCCAGAGCGAAGGGTGGTCTCAGAGGCACACTTGTACCACTGGCTGAGTGTGTTGTGGTGGCTTTGATGATGATGGTTGATTTTTAGACTTTGACCTGGGAGCAGAAGCTGTAACAGGGATCTGCCAGCACTTAGCTATTCTGAATTACTAATTATTGGGTGTACTCAAAATAAGGGTTATTTAATTTGGGAGAAAGAAGCTTATTTATTTCACTTTATCTAGTTATTCCAAATAATCAAAGTTCTAGTAAGAAAGAAAGTTAACATCTCATGAAAGTTGAGCTTCTTTAAAAGAAAAAAAAAAAAAAAGCCCCAAACTGGGTGGTTTCCAGTAAAAGCAATAAGGTAATAAAAACCCTTCCTTTCTTCTGGTCCCCTCCCCAGTGTGGCCTTTGGGCTCCAAGGTTAATCTTTCAAATTGGGGGTTGTTTGGGAAAACACTGGCATGAGTGACCAGTCATAAACAATCCCTCGGTTGAGTCACACTCCCTGATTCTTCAGGGATAAGAAATTCCTCCTCAACATAGCCTTTTCAGGAGCAAACAGTGGTCCCCAACGCAGTGTCTTGATTCTGCCTGAACTGGGTGAGAACTGAACTCTGAGTAGGTTAAACTCCATTCAGCTGCCCTGAGAACAGCCCAGCCACTATAAATACCCCATTTCCTGCACTGGGGGTAGGTGGGTGACAGCTGAGACCTTAGGTTTGTATGCTTCTGCTATGTGATACTAGTCCAAGCTGAACAGAAACTCCATCTTTGCCTGGACAGGATACTCAATAGTACAAGAAAAGATGTGAGTCTTGGTTTATGACCATCACATCACTGCTTTTGTACTCTGGAAGCTTGACCTCTGGGACTGTAGCTGCATGGCTTTCTGGTGTGTGGGGGGGAGGGGCTGGCCATGGCTCTGGGCTGGGATGAAGCCAGTAGACACAGGGGACCACTTCTGCTCACACCACCCAAAGGAGGCTGTCCTCACACAGCAGCCAGAACCAATGGATCTAAAGATCTGGCGGGGTCCAGCTCTGTGGTGAGACCTCTTGTTTAGCATGGGAGAAACCCTGGGTGCCTTCCACCCCAATACTGCCAAAATAATAAGATGTATTGAACTCTAAGTTCGTATTAGTTTAGATATGGGCACCAACATTTTATAGTACCTCAGAGCTGTTCTAAATAGAAAATTAACTCACTACTTTCATCTTAACTGCTTAGGAAACTAACACATTGTAAGCTTCAGAGTCCAAGACCTGCACACCTGGACACAGGTAGGTTAGTGCTCATCCCTAAGTGGAGAGACTAGGTCTCTACTCTCCAGAGCCGGCTCAGACTCTCCACACAGTCCAGCATAGCACTGCTGCTCCAACCTGCCCCCCCAAGCCCCTTCCTTCTCTTGTGGTGCTGGAGAAGAGACCCAGGGCTAGGCAAGCACTCTGTGAGCTATAGCCCGGCCTTTGTTTTTTTGAGACAAGGTTTAGCTATGTAGCCCAGGCTGGCCTTAAACTCTATCTCCCTCGTGCTGGGATTATTGGTTTACAGGCATGAGCCACCTTGTCTGGCTCCAAACTTGGCTTCTGTCTTTGCTCACGTGATGTGAAGTGGAGCTCACTACATCTGCTCCCACCTACCTGCCAGGTCCTCTCACCTGCTGGACACCTGTGGAGCCCAGCCCTTCTCCACTGGAGTCCTGTACTGGTGCAAGCCTGTCTGAGCAGTTCACTTTATACCCAGCCCAGGGCCCAGGGCAGGTGGAGGCCCCTTCTAACACATCCACCATTGTCACACCCCCACAACTTCCTTCCCAACCACACCACTAACCTCATAAACAGGGACTGCACTTTATTTCTGTTGACAATGTTTTTACTACTATTTGCTTCTAAAGATTCCTAATTTCCCACAAGAAATGTTTGGAACTAAACTATATGTCAGAATAACATTTTGGATTTTAGAAGGGTAAGGAAGGCATGCACCATACATTCTGTTAAAAGTTAGACTAGCAGTCCTTAATCAAACACATGAAGAAACAGATGAATATTCAAGAGGCAGAAAGACAAAAATAGCCTTTCCCTTGGGTCAGGGCAGGGCTCACTGGCAAATGATTTCTGCCATAGTCTTATACCGACAGTCTCAGTCTCTCTCTCAGTGTCTCTCTCAGTGTCTCTCTCAGTGTCTCTCTCAGTCTCTCTCTCTCTCTCTCTCTCTCTCTCTCTCTCTCTCTGGTTATCTGGCTTCCTGGACTCTAAATTCTGAGCTGAAGGTGAGCAATGGTGAGCCTTGACCCGCCGTCAGCCCTATGAAGGCTCCTCTTCCAGACTCCTCTCACTGCCTCACACATCTTGCCCAGGTCCTGGAGCTTCAGGTGTGTGATGCCCACATTTCCCTCTCAGGCCTGTCCCTGTCTTCTTCGTGTCTTGCCCTCAGTGCTTGCTCTTCCTCTTTGCCAGGGACTCAAGCCCTCTGCTCTTGTGATCTAGAATGGGCTGTGGGCGGACTTCCTCCTCACTCTTGCCTTCTATGGTGTGTCTGGGCCACAGCTTGGAACACCCCAGAGCTTTCCCTCCACCCAACTCTCAAACTGTCCCCGTGAAGGGGGTTCTAGAGTCTTCCCCACAAGTTCCTTGAGCCCTACAGGTTAGGGACAGGCTCCTGATGTCTGCCTTACTGCGGCAGCTTTGAGTGAGGTCGTAGAAGACACGCACTGCATCAGTCCTAGCAAGAAACGTTCAACTTTGTCATCAGAAAGTCATCTGTACACCTCCCCAGCGTTCCTAGTCAGCTCAGCCAGTGAGTGGTCTCTTCCATCAACACCCAGTAAAAAGGATTAATTCCTACTGGAAGAGCGACTGTTCTGGACTCACATTTATATCAAGGTCTCACAAACAAGAAACGGTTAAGGGGAAATCTTGGGGCTCATCCCCCGTCTAGCCCCATATCCAAAGCGACCACTGCACCAATGTGTATGTATGCGCGCGTGCGTGCGTGCATGTTGTGGTTGGGGGTATACCAGCCTGTAATCCCAGCACTGGCGAGTCTGCAGGCCAGCCTGCGCTACACAGAGCTTGTCTCGGCCTCCATCCACCTCCAAACCACCACCAGAGCCTTCGCCAGCTCCCCCTGGCCCAAGTCTAAGGCCAAACTTCGCTGCATCCATGGTCCACCTGCTGAGCCAGGTAACAGTTAACCGAGGTAGGTCTCAGCCGGGCAAGGGCTCAGGGCCAACCCAGTCCTGGGAAAGGCGCACCCAACTCCTGGGTGCTGAGTCTTTCAAACACCCAACCAGCAGCTCCCTGTGAAACTACCCCACGCTTGAGTGGGGTTCCGACGGGGCGGAGCCGGTGGGAGACCATCTCCAGGGCCGAGGGGGGGAACCGGGCGGGCAGCGGGCCGACCATGCGCTTTCCAGCTACACCCTGCCCGCCGAGAACCCGGCGGGAGCGCGGAGACCTCCGGCGCGGGCAGAGCGGTCCCGGGGTCCCGGGGTCCCGGGGCCCACCCGCCCCGCCCGCCCGCCCGCCGGGGGTGCCGCTGCCCGTGGCCGCGGCGTCTTCCGCTTACCAGCCTCTGCGCCTCGGGGCTCAGGCAGTCCATTTCTTGGCTGTGCGCGCCCGCGGGGCTGCCCGGGCTCCCGGGGACGCTCGGCAGGAGGGCGGGCGGCTCCGCAGTCCGCGCTCAGCGCCGCCGCATTCCCCGACCCCGCAGCGGGCGGCCCTCGCGGAACCAGACTCCGGGCTTCCCGGGCTCGGGCTGGGCGCGGCCGGCAGGGCGGAGCGCAGGTGGCCGGGCCAGGGCGGGCGGGCGGGGCAGGGACCGGAGCCCGGCACCTCCGCCGGCCCCACCCCGCACGGTTCGCCCCCGCGCCCCGCCCACGGGCGCTCTGTCCCGCCCGCCCTGGCTCACCCTCTCCTACACCACCCACGAGAGCCCCGCCCACCCGGACTCACCGACCCTCACACCCCCACAAGGCCCCGCCCACTCGGGCTCACCCTCCCACCCACGAGGACCCAGCCCCGCCCACCCGGGCTCACCCTCCCTACACCCCCCCCAAGGGCCCGACCACGCCCACTCCGGCTCATTCCCTCCCCCAGCACCCACAAGGGCCCGCCCCGCCCACTCGGGCTCACCTCCGCCCACACGCCACCCATGAGGGACCCGCCCCGCCCACGCGGCTCCCCGCCCCTCCTCCCTTTCGGCTCTTTTCCCGCGTTCTTTCACGAGGGACCCAATTGTGCTTGCTGCTCGACCTCCGAGGTCCACTGGTGGCCGGCATTGCTCCCAAACGGTCACGTCCCGCCCCACCCTCCTCGGTCCCTCCCATCTAGCCACGCCCCGTCCCAGACCCCTCCTACGGGCCACAGGCCCCTCCCACACGGCCCCGCCTCGCCACGGGCCCCGCCCACATAGCTTCGTCATAGGCTCCTTTCCTCCAGCCCAGCCCTCAGGCCCCTCCCATAGATCCCCGCCCCTTCCAAGGCCCCGCCCACATGACGCATCACGCCCTAGGCTCCTCCCACACGGCCCCGCCCAGCTTCCCGGCCGGCTTCCCCGGGCGCGTTGCTCCATCACCACCCAGTCCCTCAGGCCTCTACCGGAAAGGCAGAGGGGACAGGCCCGGGAGGCTCCGCCCTGGCCGCCCGCCCGTCCGCCGGAAGCGCCGGAGGACCTCCACCGCTCCCCTTGGGCGCTGCCGAGCGGAGCGCGGGCTCCTGTCGGCCCCGCTGGAAGGAGCGGTGGGCCGAGGGAGAGATGAGCCCCCGAGTTGGGCGAAGGCTCCCGACCTGCCCGGGGTTCGGGGACGCCGGCCTCGCGGCAGAGCGTGCGCGCTACCCGGTGCCTGGTGGAGGTGCCCCCGAGGGCAGGTCTCCCCCGGCCTGGAGCTAGCCCAGCCGGCTGCCCTGGCTGCCCTGGACACCCTGGATCTCTGTCTTATGGAGGCTCTGGGGATGGGTTTCCGGTCCTCGTGCAAAGCAGACGCCTTGCTAACTCAAAGTTTTGGTTCCACGAACTTCGGTTAATTGGAGAGAATAGTTTTTAATGCCGTGGCAACTGCGAGCTTGGTGGCATTTGTCACAGAGAACAACTAATTCTGCGAGCGGTAACTTCACAGATGAGAAGTTGTCCCGTTAATGAAGCCGTCTGAGTTCAGTTCATGTATTCTGATCTACTTAGAGAGTCCAAAGTTGCTGGCCCCATATCCCATAGCAGCCCAGGCCATGCCTGAAGACATCTGTTCCTGGAATATGGATCATTTTCCCCGCCCCGAGGCACTAATGGCTTCTAAGAAGTCCACCAGCAGTCTCTGCCCAGGGTGAGCCAAGTGTCAGGAAGTCCACTCAAGATCACAGGGACACCAGCCTGGCTGCCTCTTGAATTCTGGCAGGCACCCCACACGGGGCACCCAGGCAGAAAGTAAGCTGGGCAACAGGCTAAAACGGCTGAGAATGAGCCACAGCAGCTCAGGAAGGAGAAAAGCCTGCTTAGTCCCCTCCCAGAAAACTGTGGGACAGGGTGGTGGGTGCCAGGACTCTACCATGGAGTAAGAAGGAACTTACTTATCGACTCCTGGGCTGGGGAGCAGAGGACCACTGCCAGCCACAGAATAACTAGAAATGCACGAGAACCTTCTGAGTGGTAGCATATTAAGGCAGCTGCCACCTCATGCCTTTGTGCATGATGGTGCAACACCCTGATCCAGGTGGACTCCGCCTGTCCTCTGTAGTGGAGGTCTCCACAGTTCCCACCTGGAGAAGTAGGCAAGGCTAGTGACACACTTCAGTGTGCAGTTCTGGGAGTGGTGTCTTACATCAATAATCCTAGCACTTGGCTGAGAAAGACAGGAGGATTAGGAATTCAAGGTCATCCTCAGCTACATATTGAGGATATGAGTTCAAAGCCATCCTCAGTTACAGAAGACACTCAAGAAAAAAGCCGGGTGCAGTAGGGATGGTGCTAGAGAAGCAGAGGCAGGGATATCTCTGAGCTCTAGGCTAACATCGGCTACAGAGTGAGTTCCAGGTCAGCCTTGCTAGAGTGAAACCCTCAAAAAAACAGCAACAACAAAAACACCCACAACTAAATAAGCACACCTATGTTCTAATGAAATGTTGAGGCCTACAGTTGCCTCGTTAATTGTGACTCCCGCGCCACTCTGATGTCTTCTTACAGCCCTCCATCTTTCTAAATGTACAGCAAGGCCCTGGTGAGGGTGTTGTATGTCTGGAAGCTACCCACCGTTAGAAAGCAAAGGCCATGGACAGTGCCGTGCTGTAACGTGGGAAGCGTGTATCAACAAAACCTTGGACATTCACAAACTTAAAGGTGGCTTGGCAAAGTAATACAAAATCCTTTACCTTAAAGAAGACACTAAAACCACCTAAGAGTATGAAAAATTCATTCAAGAAACCCGAGGGCACCTTTGGAAGTCTGAGGGGCATCGAGAGGTGTCCTGTCTGCTGGACTGTGTCAGTGTGGAAGCCCAGGGCCTTTTTTTTCTCAGACAAGGTAGATCCCATGTAGCACAGACTGACCTTGAACTCTGGACCCTCCTGCTTCTACCTGCTGAGTGCCAGGAGTACAGGGTGTACAACTTTGCCTGGCAGGGCCCAGGGTTTTTATATACAGAGCTGTGGGGTTGATGGTATAGAGCTCAGTTTTCTCCTTGTGGTTAAGGATAACAGTGGCCAACACTTCAAAATGGCTGGGTCAGAAGTCCCAGCCCTGTCTGCCCTGCCGGGCACTTAGTGACTGTCTTCTCTAAGTTCAGGAGATCTTCTGTGAGTACATGGCAGGCATGTGGTGGTGTAGGATGTTTATCTTCCTCTCTGCTCTCAGTGGAAGTCAACATCAGTTCTCAGAGACACAAGATCACTGACAGGAGCTGTATTCTAAAGGATCCCCAGAAAGGGCCCAGAAGATACAAACAGTAGCCTAAGCCTGGGGTGTGGGGGATATCAGTACCCAGCTTCCAGCCAGTGTGGGCCCCACCCAAACCCCGTGCACTTGGTCTCCCTGGAGTCTGTTGCTAGGCTCCCTAGCTTTGCCTTCCTCTGTGGTTTGGACAGGAGATGATCCTTGCATGGGTGACCACAGAAAGCAGAGGCAGAGTGAGGGCAGAGTGGCTCTCAGGTTCTCCATCACAGTCCTAACGTTTTGGTCATAAACATGAGTCACCAGACCGGTGATCACAGCAGAGCAAACATCTCCGCATGAGTATCACACACCGGGATTCCTTAGCTTAGTTCCTTCTGACTATTAACTAAAAACACTTCCTTCATGTAAGTGTTGCTCAGGAGAGGATCATCAGGATTTGTGCGGTCCTGTTTACAAAGCACTCAGCACACAGGGTGTTTAAATGGTCCAAGACCCTCTTTGGGAGGGGAGAGATAGCCAGGTCCTCACTGAAAGTCCCTATGCATTTTATGATGGGACATTCCTAGCACACTGCCTGACACTCAGAGGTCTTCACACTCATTTGATGGACTCAGTGAATTTGCTTGGCTCTCTCCCTGGGCTTAACTTTAACCAGGAACCCCACCTTCTGCCCAAGCCATTGCAAGGCAACAGGTAGGTCAAGGCCAAGAGCCAAATCTCCCACGAATATCAGAAGCATTAGCGGAAGCATTGAATTTAGGACCAGGACCCCACCTGCTGTCTGCAAAGAGAATGATACCCCAAGCTAACCTGCCTTTGAACTTGGCCTTTGGGTCAGAGTGCTGGCTGCCTCCAGTGAGCAGAAGCTTCTGGAGCCAGAGCGCTGGAAAGCTATAGCTGGTCTCTAACATGCTAGTTGGCTCCTGGGCTGGGCTTTAAGACGGTGCCCTCATCCTCACAGCTGGCCACACCCCAGTGCTAACTTAGCTCCTTCCCTACCAGGCGTGATGAGCTCTTGAGTAATGGGAACATACCATCACTCTTTGGAACAGGTGCCCCTTGATACACAGAGCACTGACTAGTTAGCACAGGACACTGAACAGTTAGCTCAGGACACTACCAGTTAGCACAGGCACTGACCAGTTATCCCAAGACACTGACCAATTAGCCTAGGGCACTGGCCAGTTAGTCCGGAGTACTGGCCAGTTAGCACAGGGCACTGGCC
Source organism: Zapus hudsonius (assembly GCA_004024765.1). Lineage (NCBI taxonomy): Eukaryota > Metazoa > Chordata > Mammalia > Rodentia > Dipodidae > Zapus > Zapus hudsonius. The sequence goes on from PVHP010009271.1 coordinate 36,657, forward strand.
AGTAGCACAAGACACTGACCATTTAGCCCAGGACACTGGCCAGTTAGCACAGGCACTGACCAGTTTTTGAGCTCTCAAAGGAGATGACAGAAACTGGTAGTGTGCATAAAATGGCAGAGCTGAGAGAAGTAATTTGGGACTCCCACATTTAATGGCTGAGGAACAAGCCAAGACAGGGAATGGGTGTTTAGAGAAACAGAAAATAGAGGTGTCTGTCTTCTGGAAGCAAGAGAACAAAGTAGGGAAAGCCTTTCATTTGCAAGTAGAAAAACAATGACTATTGCATTTTTTGCCTTCGGGTAGGGCATGGGGAAAAGGCAGGACCAAGGAGAAGAGTTGGAGTGGACAGATTTGTCCACTGGCTTTTAAGGATGAAGAGGCTGAGAGGAAACCAGAAGACAGCACTGGGGGTGCAGGGAGGAGACTCAGCCGGAGCCTTACAGGGCTGGGCAGGCCAGGACTCTCGGGAGTGACCTGTCTGAACGGAGGGGTGACAGAAGCAGAATGGGCAGGAGGGGGGCAGGCAGCCAGCTCTGCTCCTGGTGCAGAGACAGACTGGGCAGAGGTGAAGAGAAGCTGGAGATCAGAAAGGGAAGGGTCACCATGCAGCTGAGCTGGCCAGCCAGGGGCTCACTCTTACTGTACTGAGGAGCAGGCCCTGTTCAGGAAGCCCCATCAAATCCAATCACATTGCCTTGGGCAAAATGGGATGCACACAAAATAATTTCCAATCCATTTCACTCAGTTAAATCCATCCCCTGATGTGTCCAGGAATAAGTCCATAGCAATCTGAAAGTATTCATTTTTCCAAGCCATCCGTCAGAACCGGTGACCTCTGAGGCCAGGTCACAGAAATCCTAGATCCCTCATGCGCAGAAACCCAAAGGACCATGAGCACAGCCGGCGGACCTCGAAAAGCAATTCTGTTTACATGAGCATAAACACGGTGTACTGCAAATACCAAGTAATTAAAAATGTTGAAAACAACACTACTAAAATCTATCATGTAGTTCTCTATCATACAGCAGTGAACTTCGAAAAGCCCATTAGAAAAAAAAAACACATAAAAACTCTACAAATGCTCAAAGAGCAGCCCATTTAGTGTTCTTGACCACAACAGATAGAAAATGAGCCTTCCTGCCCACAACTGGATCGGCTTGATGCCCTCAAGTCCCACTGAGAAGAAACTAAGGACTTCAGTGTATATACCTAGGATAGAAAACGAAATGAAAGTAACACAACCAGAGGCTCGAAGTCAGTCTTGACTCTGCTAGCTGAAAATCCAGAAATATACTAGCTGCCAATGTGACTGACAAGTGTCTCTCCCATATAGGAAGCGCAGGAATAAAGGACTTTATTTATAATCTGACTTTACAGGTGCCCATAGCAACCAGGTAGATTTAAGACACTAAGATGGATTCAGAGGTTAGAAACAATAGAAAAAGTGAGCAACCTTCTAAAATCTAAGCTCCCCATGCTTAAGTAGCAGATCCCTAAAATCTATCCAAGAAAATGAACTTCCAGAAAAACACCAGCGTGAAACCAAAGAGCGCATGCCCACACTTGAATCCGTAAGGTCCCCTTTGCACTCCAGCCCCCAAACTAGATTCCAAACTCGCAAGACCACTGCACTACGGAAGAGTGACAGATCACCTGTACCTTTCCAAGACGTCAGTAGATAAGTCGGTATAGAGCAAAAAACGCCTCACCTATGGAAATGCAGGCTTGGGATGAACCTCATCCGAGTCCAGGGACCAGAGGAGAGCATCTGAGAGGCATGTTTGGCACGAGAGTGGAAATTCTGGAAAAACTGGAGATCAAATAGCCACTCCTGACCACGTCACCTTTATGCCCGGCTGCTCGTTTGGGCAGCTGCCCGTGCGTAATGGGAGGGTGTGGCCTCTAGCCCACTGGAAGATTTCCAAGGGAGGTTTTCCTCGGACCATCAGGCTTAAATGCAGTTACTCTGATTATACAGATACCCCCTCCCCTCATTTCTATTTCAGCAACATACCCATGTTGAAGTTGGTGTTAGATTTGATGGGGAAACACCGGCATACATACAGAGCTAGGGTTCTCCATGTCAGCCATACTGACATTGGGGTCAGATTATCTTGTTTGTGGGAGGCTGCCCTATGCAACATGCCTGTCTCCACCCACACATGCCAACAGCATCTCCACCCCCAGTGTGGCAACCCAAACTGTCTCTACCCACTGCCACGAAGTCCCAGTTGAGAACCCACGATGTAGAGGGACAAATCTGCCACACTGGCATCCACCCTGTGGGAGGACACCAGTTTATCAGTCTGTATAGAACAGCCACAGAGGACCCCATGGGAAGACAGCAGTAACACACAGGGATGGGTGAAATGTGAACAAGTCACCTTGTGTTTGCTGCTGTTCCCTCCAAGTCTGAGCTCAAGGGCAAGGCTGGCTGGCTGTCAGGAACAGCCAGAAAGTCAGCATCAGGAGCTGGGAAAGGCAGTAGGGTCCTTGAGCAGGAAGCTGGGAGTTGAGATTTCCCAAGTGTGGGGCCATGTCAAGATCAAGGGTGCAATAGTGTGAGCAGCTAGAAGAAAGACTGCTGAACTAAGGAGACCAAGAATGGGGTCTTGCTTCCTGGTGCCTCGGGGGTAAGATGTGCCTGAGCCAAGGGGAAGCCCGCAGCCCTGCACTGGGACATGGAACACCAGCACCCTCAAGCTCCATGCAGTGCGGCAGACAACTGGTTTAGAACTCCTGCTCTGACAGAACACGTGGCGGTTTCTAGCGAACCCTGAGCCCTTCCACCTTCCTGTGTAAAACAAGGAGCTACCCAGCTGGGCAAAGCTCACTGTTGATTGACAGCGCAGTTCTTTACCCCCTGCAAGACAAGCGACTTGGAGTCACCACGTACCCAGAGGTTAGCAAAGCTGGTGGAGTGTGGTGTCAGCTGATCAGCTTGGACTTGGTGGACAGCTTCTGTTAGCTCCTCAAGCTCCCCCTCCTTCAGCCACTGCCTCCCACCTTGAGGCCACTCCTAAACCCAAGCTTCTGGGGCTCTCGGTTGTGGCCAAGCATATTGTGAGTGTAATTCATGCTTGCGTGCTGACAGAATGGAAGGAAATGCAGAATAAACAAAGGGCAGTGGCGGAACTGTGGGATCTTGGATCCTGCTAGGAGGCTGCTGTGAGAATTCTCAGGTGCAGGAACTTGAACTTTATCCGGGAAGCAGTAAAGGGTCCACAGAGAGTGTCTGGAGAGGGAGGGAGATTCCGTCTGAGCACAGAACTCGATTCTTTGAGCAGAGAGCTTATTCTTTTCCAAACATTTCCTGGCTGAGCTCCCTGTTTATTCTTCTAATTTTACTCACCAGTCTATTGGTTAAGCTTCAAACCAACCCTCCCCTGAACTGGGATTCTATTTGAGTTTCATTATGTTTATAAATTATTCAGGGTTGGATTAATATTTTCTTAACCTTGAGTTTTCTCACTAAGGAAGAAAGCAGGTCTCGCTCTCCTTCCAGTGCACTACACCCTTCTGGAAGTTCTGGCTGCTTTCTTCTCATAGACCCTGCACACGTCTGTATCTGGGATGAGCTTTGCTTTATGTTCACATTTGAAAATTATTATGGAGCTAGGGAGATAGCTCAGCAGGTAAGAGCCATGCACACAGAGTGAAGACCTGGGAGGGCTTTAGTTCCATTCCCAACATCCATGTAAAAGTCAGGTGTGGCCAGCACTGTATTCCCAGTGCTAGGAAGGGTGGAGATGGGAGAATTTCTGGGGTTCACTGGCCAGCCAGTCTGACCTGTAACTGCAGCTCCAAGTTCAGTGAGAGACTCCATCTCAAGGAAACAGCAGCAGAGTGACAGAGAAGGACACCTGACATTCTCTTCTGGCTCCACATGTCTGCAATACATAGGGTGTGTGTGTCCACAGCACACCACACACCACACCACACACACTACACATACCACACCACACACACTACACACACCATACAATGCACACAGCACACCACACACTACACACACCACACACACCACACCACACAACATACACACCACACCACACACACTACACATACCACACCACACACCACACCACAAATACTACACACACCACACATCACACATACCATACCACACACAACACACAACACACACTACACACACCATACAACATACACACCACACATACTACACACACCACACAACACATACTTCAAACATACAAATCACACAGAGCACACAGACACCATCCCACACATTGCATATGCACCATACACATTACATACACACTATACAACACACACCGCACACATCAAACAGAAACCTGATGGCGGGCCATGGGAGCAGCATGGGATGCCACAGGAACGCATTGGCTTTGTGATCATATTATTGCAAGCTCTCTCTCAGGCTGTGATGACATTTTAGATCTGATGGATGCTCTCCGGGCAGGGGTGCAGCGAGGCTTTGAGAGCCAGTACGTGAACTGATGACCCAGGACGGGCCTCAGCACTTTCATAGCATTGAGCCCTGCCTGTCGGAGAGTTAGAGAGCAGTGCAGTCAGGCACCTGGGTGGAAACAAGAGCCTCCCAAAGGGACACTTGTGACAAAAGGCTCCAGGCAAAGCAGCCTGGCGGAGTCATGCTGGAGTCAGGCTAGCTGTTATTACTGTCGCAGGGAGGGGCTCTGTAGACAGTGACACAGAGCAGGCCCTGTGTGCCTCAATCCTCTCATCTGTAAATGGGGGTGATAATGGTACCTGGTCCCAGAGTTTACAAGAATAAGTTTTATGAATAAGTCTTTTTATAAGTCCTATAAAAAACAATGCCAAGTGTAGGTGCAATGAACATGGTCGGTCTGCAGAACACACGCTGCAGTCCAGTTCCAGGAGCTCATGTGGCAGCCACGATTTACAAAGGTGGTGGTAGTTAACACCGGTCCAGACAAACCTGCACCCCCCACCCAACAGGGGTCCCACCTCTTCCCAGCCAGCTGGGCCCAGAACCCCAGCCTGGGGGACCCTGGTGCCTGCATTGCTGTGAGCTGCTTAAACCCACAGCATCAACAGCAGCCAGGGCCCAAGGCTCTAGGACCCAAGTTACTTTTCTAGAATCAGAGGCCTGACCTTTGTGATGGTTCTTTCAGCAAGGCACCCCTACTTCCTGGTAAGATGCCATCTAGAGGTGGCTTGAAGTTCACAGTCAGATAAGGAGGAATGACTGTGTCCCCAAAGAATGGGGCTGGGCAGTGGGAGCTGTGGACTTTCCCCCTGGGGTGAAGAGACCCTCGAGGGCAGAGGCTTCTACAAGGGGGAGATTATCTGTACACAACAACACAACCATTCTGGAGTCTGAGGACCATAAACATGGTCAAGCCTTCAGTTCTAAGTCAATGGTTCTTCCAAACACGTCCTACACGTAGACCAAAGTATGTCAGCAGGTCATCTCCAGGAGAAGTCAGAGAGAAAAACAGAAACGAGGATGGATAGATGCTGCTGGGAAAGGACTGTCTCCCATGGTCCCAGGTTTGCTGTGGCCTTGACATCAGGTCATAGACGCGATCCACCTTCAGAGTTTAAGTAATACACATGAAACGCAAGAGCTCATGTGTTCATTGTAGACAGAAGCAATCTGTCCATGGATGGAGGGAGGGAGGTGAAACGCGTCCATCCACACAATGAAACCTTAAAAGGGACAGAGATTCTGACACGAGTGTAGAGTTGGATTACCCTTGAGGACATTGTTTCAAGTGAAATCAGTTACGCAGCACAAATACTGTGTGGTTTTGCTAGTGTGGAGTTCCTATATATTTTTGTTTGTTTTGGGGATGTTAGGGGTCGAACCCAGAGTGTCCCAAGCTGGGCACACACTGTCCCATGTCCCAGTCTCAATCCTAGGGTAGTCAGAGTCTCAGGGACAGAAGTGGACCAGTGGATGCCTGAAGCCAGGGAGGAGGAAGTGGGAAGATGAACTTCCAGTGTGCAAGATGAAAATGGATATAGTTCAGAAGGTAAATTTTTCACGATGCATACTTCACCACAGTTTAAGTAAGAATATATTTTTTAAAAAGCCAACCCACTCTTTTGTTTACACAGTGTCACAAAAAGAAGAGGAGGTAAACTAGGGCAAGGTCTCCCCTGGAGAAACAACGCAGCTCCGGCCACCTTCAGATGAAATGAGCCACACTGAAGATTAGGGAATCTGTGTGGAGAGAAAGCTCCTGAGAAGATACCAGTGTACCTCTAGGTCTTAAAATCAGTTCCCTACCCCTAGCTCTTGACATCTGAAAGTCTTCAGAACAGAAAGTCAACCCTACCAACAAACCGCAGGCCGATAGCTGACATCCTGGCAAGAGATGAGCCACCCCAGACTTACCGTGGAGGATCCATATGGAACCCCGCAGAGAATGATGGGATGAACAAGGGACCCATAGCTACAGACAATCAGTCAACACAGGATAAGCCAGTGAAACAGACACCAATGATTTACGACACAACCTAAGCTGAAGTACAGAGACCTCAAAGTTCTCAACAATAAAACAGCCTTAATACTCACCCACCACGACTCAGGCAACTGAACGGAAGAGGGGGTGGAAAGATCGTGAGAGCCTTGGTGGGGAGAATATCTAGAGACATGGCCCCCCCCTCAGTAACAACATACTAGGGCCGGGGGAACCGGGCTGACTTCTAGGCTATCCAAGGTCCCCAGCCCCAAGGACTGCCTACGGAGAAGGATATCCAGCTGATTGGGGATGGGAAAGAGGGACATTGGGGATCTGGGGATAACAACTCATTGTTTGCCCATTAAATAATGTAACTAAAAAAAATAATATTCATGTGGGCTGGAGAGATGGTTCAGTGGTTGGGGTACTTGCCTGCAAAGCCTAATAACCCAGATTCGATTCTCTAGGACCCACATAAAGCCAAATGCACAAAGTGCCCCATGTATCTGGAATGTGTTTGCAGTGGCTGGAGGCCCTAGGGTGCCCATTCTCTCTCTGTCTTTGCAAATAAAATAAAAGATAGTTTAAAAAATAAAGCCAGACGTGATGGCACATGCCTTTAATCCCAGCACTCAGAGGGCAGAGGTGGGAGGATTGCTGTGAGTTTGAGGCCAGCCTGAGACCACAATTCCAGGTCATCCTGGGCTAGATGGAGACCCTACCTCAAAAAACCAAATATGTATATATTAATATACATGCATGTGCATAAATCCTGGAAGAAAACCTTGAATTATTAATAGTGATGAACTCTGGCTTTACAGATGCTTTTTATTTCTGTGAATTCTCTGAAATTTTTACAATGTTCATATGTTTTCTTTCTACTAAATGAAAGGGAAGAGTCAGTAAACTTTAAAGGCCTTCTTTTTTGTCTTCGACAAATGTGAAGCAAATCTTTCTCAGATGACCACCCGGCTGGATGATCAGTGCTTGCTGCATTGTGGATTAATTTATGTATCCGTTCTGTGATAATTAAGAGAGAGGTTCAGAGGAGAGCGAGAGAGAGAGACAGAGACAGAGAGACAGAGACAGAGAGAGAAAAAGAGAGACAGAGAGAGAGAGAGAGCAAACCCAGACAGTGTTCTGCTGTAAGCATTTGATGAGCCTCCTAAAAAATAAAATCAAATGAAAAAATTAATAGTTCACAATTGGCTTGTTATGTGTCTATGAAAACTGGCTGGATGACAGTTTTTTTCTGGGTTTATAAGAAATTATGGCACTTTCTGTGGGGATCCTAAAAGAACCATGGTCATTGGCATCATTCAACATGCCTTATGGAGAAGTGGACCCTGGGCCCAGATGGGAGGCCCAGGGCCTAGGCACTGAGGAGGGGTAGGATTCTCCTTTTGTTTGTTTTCCTCTTTAAAAAATTATTTATTTTTTAATTTGAGATTTAGAGAGAAAGAGGCAGATAGAGAGAATGGGCACACCAGTGCCTCTAACCACTGCAAATGAATTCCAGACACATTTGCCACCTTGTGCATCTGGCATTCTGTGGGTACTGGGGGAATCAAAGCTGGGTCCTTAGGCTTTGCAAGCAAGTGCTTTAACCACCGAGCCATCTCTCTAGCCTGGTTTTGTTTTTCTTCGGACAGGGTCTTGCTGTGTAACAGCTCAGGCTGGCCTGGGATACTGGCATACACCAGCACAGCAGATGGAGGGAGCAGGAGCCTAAGGGACAGGACACAGCAAGCAGGTCTTCCGAGCCTACAGCAGCCCTGAGCACGTGGGATTTGTTGTGTGTCCTGTAAGAAGAACCCCAGCTTTGGATTATTCAGGGATCTTCTCCATGCCCCATCCTGAATGAGCCTCGCATTCTCAGGGACTTTTCTTTTATGCTTTTTGTTTTGTTTTTGTTTTTTGCTTTTTCAGATAGGGTTTCACTCTAACCCAGGCTGACGTGGAACTTATTTGTGGTCCTAGGTTGGCCTTGAACTCACAATGATCCTCCTACCTTTGCCTCCTAAATGCTGGGATTAAAGGTGTGCACCACCAAAAAAAAAAAAAAAAAAAAAAGGAACAGAAAGTCATTTCGACTTCCCAGGACTATTCTGGCCATCACCAGGAAAATACGCATTAGGACTGACAGGTGAAATTGAATATGATGGTTGCTAGTTTGAGGTAAAGAGAGAAGAGGAGGGACTGGTGGTGATGCTCACCCCTGCCCTGCACCCCATCCCCGCGTGCTCGTGTGTGTGTGTGTGTGTGTGTGTGTGTGTGTGTGTGAGGCTTCCTCAGTGCTGTTGGCATTAAACACTGTGCCATCGAATATGGACTGTCTGTGAAGCGTCCAGTGCACACACACCTCTGCATCGATGCAAAAGTAAGCAGCGGGAGACCCAGGCTGCCTGTACATCAGAACCAGGATGCAGGGAGCGTCTCTTCACTTTCCAGATGTGTTCCATGAGTACATACTGTTTTTTTAATTTTAAAAGAGGAAAATAACACAAAGCTCAGTTTCCTCTATACTGTTATCGGGAAAGAAAGGAAGAATGGAAAAAAAATCTTTTCGTGTTGTGTTCCCACAGGCTTTCAAAGCAAAACAAACCTAGTCTAGGAAGCCAGCTAGTTAATTAGGTTGGCAGCCCCCCCCCTCCCCCGTGATGGATACTTCTGGCAAGCTGGTGAAACATGACCTGTTCTCAGATTAATATTCTAAGATTCAAAACAAAACAGTGTTCCAAAGACCGAGCGTATCCTGACCTATATTTTCAAAGTGCATCTGAGTCCTGATACGGTGAGTCAGTCAGTCTGGTCAGCGGTCATTTTGAAAGGTGTGGGCAACTGCAAAGGCTGGTCAAGGGGCCTCAGGGAGCACAGGGGAGGGAGTGATTTCAGAAACAGCACAGGCTGGGGACAAACGCCTGGGTGAAGGGCCTGGGCCCCTGAGTAAGGGCTCAGACAAGGTCTTGAGGTGGTTTGTGGGAGTGTGGAAAACACTAGAAGGACAACCAACAGCTGCTGCTGAAGGCCTGGGGCTCAGCTCCCTGAACCAGGGAGCAGGCGGGAAGGTCTCACCGGCGCCCTCTGGCAGGGCTCCGCAGGTCAGCAGTGCACCAGAGCCACAGAGCCTGGGCTAGGTAAGGAGCCAGCAGCTCGGACAGCAGCTTCCCTAGTGAGTTAGGTCCTCAGAGCTGACATCCATCACAATGCTGACCCTGTAACCACTGCAAAGGGATGACAAGATGGATTGATGACAGACAGGACGACATACACTCCTGCATTCACTGACCTGTATTCTTTTTCTACTCAATGTCAGGGATTTCTGAAAATCTACCCAAGAGCTTGAATTCTTCTCATGTCAAATCTTAGTCTTTAATGTTTGCCTTAAAAAACACATGGTGCTGGGGAGATGGCTCAGCATGCAGGAGCACGGAGGCTCAAGCATGAATGAGGACCTGAGTTTGATCCCCAGCCCTCAGGTAAAAGGGGGCGTGGCCACGCTGCTTGTAATCCCAGGGCTGAATAGTGAGATAGGAATATTACTGGGGCTCCAGGTCAGCCAGTGTAAGTGGAAAAAAAACAGCTCCTGATTAGCAGGTATGGTGACTTACACCTACAGTCCCGGCACTCAGAAGTCCGAGCCAGGAGGATTACCATGAGTTAATAGCGGCCTGAACCACATGATGAGTTCTAGGCCAGCCTGGGATAGAGGTGAGATCCTGCCTCAAAAACAAAAGCAATGGCTGGGTGTGGTGGCGCACGCCTTTAATCCCAGCACTCGAGAGGCAGAGGTAGGAGGATTGCCTTGAGTTCAAGGCCATCCTGAGACTACATAGTGAATTCCAGGTGAGCCTGGACTAGAGTGAGACCCTACCTCGAAAAACAAAAAAACAATGCATGGTTGATTATTGATAAATTTATTCTTTTCTTCCTTTTATTTTCAAAGGAATAGGGGTGGTACTGGAGATCGGAGCCATGACCTCACGATGCTAAGCAACTGCTCTACTATGAAGCTAAAACTCCAGTCCAGATGAGCTTCTTTTTTTGAAAACAGTAATATTGCAAATGAACGACTTTCTGCATATCCCCCACTTCACTGGTCCTCAAACAGTGAGCAGTAACTTTTCACGATACCCCTACTTCTGAATTGTACTTACATCCGGGCCCTGCCTGGCAGGTGACCCTTCAGGGTCTGCAGAACCCTTTCCTATGTCTCTCTTGCTCCTCTGGCTCTGCAGCCCCTAGCACTTGGGTCATGGCCTAGATGATATTGAATATCCATATCTGTAATCCTAGTGTCTCTGAACTTCAGCCTTGCAGGCTGGACACCTCTGCCCTGCTGTCCAACCTCAAGACCAGGTACGTCCAAAACAAGCTCCTACCACTCACTCCCTAGAGTCCTTTCCTTTCCTAAGGGATGCTGTCACTCAGAACCACCCCAGAAGGCTTTGTGTAGCTTCTCTGTGCCTCCTCATCCCCACCTCCATGACAGAAGGTCTGTAACAGTTACAGCTGCCTAGAGTGACACCCCAGGAGTGTGGTGACATACTTGTAATACTCATGGGTGACACAGCTCAGAGGCCACATGGCCTCACGGTCCACAGTGCCAGCTGTGGGCGCCACTTTCAGGACACCCTCGGTGCCCTCCCTTCTCAGATCTGCTTCCCCCTAACACCACTTCACCATCTATGTCATATCAGATCTCAGCGCATCTGCTCAGAATGGCTGAAACATCCCCTTCTGTGCTCTGCCATGCTGGACTCATTCATTCAATCAATCAATCAAGAAATATGGAGGAGGGCCTACTCATGTCAGGCTGCATGCCAACAATGGATCTAACAAGGAACATCTTCAGAGGGAAGCCTGGAGTTAAACAGTGGCACCGAGGGAGTCAGACGAGCCCAGGGCACCGCAGTCCATCTCGGTAGCGGGTTTCCTGGTGGTCAGCTGCCTTTGGGGCTAAACATCCTTGTCAAGCACTGCTTGTTGTCGTCAGCTCCATGTTGCTGGGGTGAACGTCCAAACCGGGCACAGTTTAAAGGAGGAAGGGATTTACTTCAAGCTTACAGATCCAGGGGGAAGTTCCATTAGTGAGGAAGAAGCTGCTTTTAAGCATCCAAGCAGAGAAACTATCACCAGCCAGCAAACACCAAAAGCAACAAGCACACCGGGGCAGCAAGCAGCAGGGACCCCACCAGAGCTCGACCTCTCTGCACACCTTTAGGCTGGAATTCAGATCCTCCCTGTTGTAGTCAGCTTTCTAGTTGCTGTGCAGAAAGAACCCAAACAAAAGCGGCTTGTGGAGGAATGGGTTTATTTGGCTTACGGACTCGAGGGGAGACTCCATTCTGGCAGGGAAAACGATGGCATGAGCAGAGGGCTGGACATCACCTCTGCCACAGCACTGCAAACAGCGACAGGAAGGTGTGCCAAACACTGGCAAGGGGAAGCTGGCTTATAACCCCCATAAGCCCGCCCCGACAACACAGCTCTAGCGAGGTTGTAAAACCCAAACTGCCATCAGCTGAGGATCGATTACCCAGAACACATTCATTTGTTTGTGGGGGACGCCTGGATCAAACCATAACACTCCCCCAGTGACACCTTAGGGCTGGACTCCAGGATCCACCCCCAGTGGCACCTCCCCCAGCCAGGCCACTGGAAATCCAAGTTATAAGCTTTCAGAAGCCACCTGAGTCTATGGGGGACATACATTCACGCCACCATACTGCAGTTGTATTGTTCCCTCTATATTGCACACTAAGACATCAGGGCACTTTCCCTGTTGGTCTGCATCCTCCAAAGATCCTGTCTTCATTATAATATCATCTACATTAAGATTTGACACCCCCTCATTGTGTGCTTTTCAAGAGGATCATGGGAAAAATTTTTCTAAAAGGGAGATCTGATCCACTATGACTTAGGAAGGGAAAAAGGTTACCTTACTTCATGAGTAATATGCTAATCACCTCATAAATATTCATGAAAACATCTTAATCCAAAACGTATAACTCAACAGACTGCTCCCCACTAACCCTCTAGAAGGTTCCATCACTTGGCTTTGTGGAAAAACTCCATGAAACTGTCTGAGTCCACTGTCACAATCCAGCTCCTCCTACACCCCTGCTGGGCTCTCCTAGCTGTAAGGAGCCCTGTCTCCACACCCCACTGGTGTCCCAGGTGACTCAGGAAAGTCTGTCCCTTTGCCAACAGAAAAGTCGGCCACATGTCCTGGTGGTGTCTTTGTAAAGGGTGAAAGCCTCACGGTTCCTTTTTTTCATAACAACTGTGGACATCCAGTCATATTTGTAATAAAAGAAGGTCCACCCCTCAGCAGAGAACTCAATTGACAAACTAACATATTTGTACCAGTGTTTTTGGTGTGTGTGTGTGTGTGTGCACCACGCATGTTCATGTATGAGTGTGGGTATCAGAGGACACTTTAGGGTGTCAATCCTTCCTCCTTGTCTGAGGCAGGGCCTCTTGTAATTCACCACTCCATTCCTCAGGCTGTCCTGTAAGCTTCCAGGAGTTCTCTTATCTCTGCCTCCTTTCTCACTGTAAGCACACTGGGGTTACAGCATCAGCCAGACATCCGGGGAGCTGAACTCATGTACTCATGTTTGTATGGCAAGTACCTGATCCACTGAACCGTCTCCCTGGCCTGGTGTTCATGGGCCACAGAGATGCCATACTCCTTGCTGTTTCATACAAGTGTGACCGCTTCCCTTTACTGTGGGGAACTGCACTGTGTTTTCTGAGGACGGAAAGGCTGCAGCTATTTAGTGAGATATATGGTAAGTAATATATTCTCACAAGAATCAGAAGTAAACCAAATTTTAAGGCTGGGTGTGGTGGACATGCCTATAATCTCACACTAAGGCAGAGGCAGGGGTGTTCCTGTGAGTTCAAGGCTACCCAGGGCGACATAGAAAGACCTTGTCTCAAAAACAACAGGGCTGGGGTTATGGCTCAGTGGGCAAAGGAACCCATGTAAAAATGTCAGACATGGTGGTACAAACCTGTGATCCTGGCCTTGGGGAGCCAGAGACAGGGATTCCCTGGGACTTGCTGGCTCGCTAGTCTAGACAAGCTGGTGAGTTCTAGGTTCAGCAAGAGACCATGTCTCAAGAATAAGGTGGAGCGGGATTGATGAAGTCACCTCTGGCTTCACACATGCACACTCATGCACGTGCACACACAGCCATGCATAAATGCATTCAACTAAGCAGACGGTTCAGTATTGTTTCAAGGAAAAGACAGAATTGGTGCAACAGGCACCTTGCCCTACTCTGCCATGTTCAATGTCACTCACGAAACAGGAATCAGGAGCACGGAGCCTTCCTGAGACTGGCTGATGGCTCACTTGCAGAGAAGCCCTCCCAGGAGCTGGAGGGGGAACCACTGAGGAAGGTTCTGCCTGGTACAACCCAAACCAGGAGGAAGGCCCGGAGTGGGCTGGGACAGAAGGGCAGAGTTCCAGAATTGTGGCAGTGGTGTGATGGGGGATCACAGGGAAGTCAGAGGGAAGGCTGCGAGGAAGGTTCCAGAACTGCTTCCAGAACTGAGGCCGTGGCATGATGACTGCATGTGAACTGGAAGGTTCCAGAACACCTGGGCTGGCTTTGGAGGCAACAGACAGGCTCTTAGGAGGTGCTATCCAGAGAAGTCTGTCCAGAGTAGATGGGATAGAGCAGTGCCTTCAAAGGCAAGGCCTTGGGGCTGGCCAAGGCAGCCACTGGAGTCTCAGGGAACTATTTCTTCTTCTTCTTCTTCTTCTTCTTCTTCTTCTTCTTCTTCTTCTTCTTCTTCTTCTTCTTCTCTATTTTTATTTATCATTGTTGCTGTTGTGTGCGTGGGCTTGTGTGTCCCGTTGTGCATGTGGAGGTCAGAATATGAGTTGGGGTATTTTTCCTCTTCTACCTTCCTTTGAGAAAGGGCCTCCTTTGAGAAAGGGAGAGCCAGCCCTGGATTCTCCTGACTCTGTATCCCATTGCTGCAGGTGCATGGGTTTACAGGTGTGTGTGTGTGTGTGTGTGTGTGTGTGTGTGTGTGTGTGTGTG
>PVHP010009272.1:0-50706 GCA_004024765.1 Zapus hudsonius
TGCCTTAACCGCTGAGCCATCTCTCCAGCCCTCACCTTTCCTCTTGAGGCAGCGTGAATGCCAGACTAAGTGTCTGCTGTGCCCTGTCTCTGGCTTTCATCTTGCCACAATAGAATTAAATGCTGGGCTCCGAACTTAGACCGTCGTTTTGAGGAAGGTGGCAGTCCCAACATCTCCCTACCAGGCCTCAGAGGGGAACAGAAAAGGACCTTGAGAGGTAACAGACACGGAACACTGCCAGGGACAGTACTGCCAACTTCAGCTTGAAACCACTCAGCCCTCTCGTTAGCTCACACTCAGCAAATGCGTGAGGAAAAGTGCTTTCTCTGCGATGGCACAAGCGCTCCACTCCTTCCTGCTCAGAAGGCCCTCGCGCAGTGCCATGTTCTCAGAGACACCTCAGCAGGAGGGTCTCAGGCGCTGGGAGGCTGGGCTGAGGACACACTGAAACACGGAGGCGTCACCACCACTGGCTGATGCAAGTTTTATTGAGACAATGTACAAACAGGCCATGGAAACAAGGGTTTTGATGCCGGGACCAGAAACGTAAAACGGAATATAAAAATAAAAGGGCACTGATCTGTTAAGAAAAGACACTTGATGTATTCTAAGAATATAAGTCATTTAATACTGTTAATTTTATAGCACAAAATAAAACAAGCTATGATCCCCAAAAATAATTTTAAAAGCTTACACAGAAAATATTATTGCCTGAAGTTTATGATCTTTAAGTTATACATGTCAAAAGTTTTACATTGTTGTTGTTGTAAAACACACAGTGAAGACCGTCTAGAAGCAAGGCCACTGTTCCTCCTGCAGGGACAAAGATCCTGTCCTTTAGAGGACACAAGCAGGGACCATGATTCTCTGGTCCCAGAGGGTGGAATTTGAGGCAGAGTTCAGTGGTATCCAACACAAAGCATTAGTCTTAGGTACTGTGTTAAAATCAAGAATTCACTCATTTTAAGGGGTTAGTGACCATATTAAAAGATTAAATTATAAACACCTGGCACAAAAACACATCCCTTTTCAAAAATAAAAATGTTCACATTCCTCTGAGCAAATGTTACAAGAGCAGTGACCTTGGCCTGCCTTGTCTGTAAACAGCTGTAGAGGAAGGCTAGCAGTGCCAGGGCGAAGCTTCCAGGAGGGACAGTGGTTCCTCTTCCCCTTCCCATGAGTGCAGAAGAAGCCGTCTGCTGGGTGACCCTGTTCGCCATGGGTCTGGTGGCACCAAGCAGTGTACAAGTGGACTTTCTGCTAGGTTCTGCCCGGGACACACAATTGTCGGTGCCCTCTGATACACGTTTCCTTCCCAGGGGAAAGCTCTGGTGAGTTAGCACACCAGCATCTCTGGTGCTGAGGCTGACAAGGTGAGCACTCCATCCCAGTGTTCTCTGCATGGAACAGCAGAGCTGCTGCACACTGCTCTTTGAGGCCTGAGCGTCTTGCCAGGCCAGCAGGACCATGGAAGAAAGCTGAGGCAGGTAGGCAGGCAGGCATACGTGATCTTCCCATCATTTCATGTGAAAGGGAAACATTTCCCTACCTGGTTAAAAACTGCTAAGATTCCAAGTCAGAAAGTTCCTAGTTTTGGCACATAATCTAGTTCAGAGCTCAAGGTTCCCCTTATTTTGAGCTCAATCTCCTGGGAAGCCAGAGGCATTTACAAGGGCCAAAGTAATTCATTACATAAATCAAACTCCAAGCTTATGGGAGCTTTGATTCTGAAGCGCTCTGCATGGGGTGGGGTCAGCCAACCTGGCTGGTGGAAGGGAAACCCTGCTTTCAAAAATTCCCACCTGCTGTTTGTCCTGAGCCAGTTCCCATGAACTTCAGTTTAGAAAAGAACCCTAGCAGCAGAGTGCTCACCCAGCACGTGTGAGGCCCGGGTCCAATCCACTAGTAACAAGATGGCACGGCAGACACCCTCTGAACAAGGCTCACCTCCTACCTTCGGCCGCACTCCAGTGCAGGTGCCAAGATACAGTAGGGCTGGACTGGGCCACTGGTTGAATTTGGGGACCTGAACTCAGAGTAAGCCCACTCAACAGACCTGGCTAGAAATGGCAACTTCAAGAGATAACCTTCAGAAAGGGAGGCTGCACAGTCCTTTCTGGTTAAGAGCCAATCTGACTTCTAATTTTTTTTGGGGGGGGATAAACACAGACACCCCACAGATGGGCAGATATGGTAATTTTCTTTTCCCAACTACTATTTTGTCATAGGAACTCTCTAGATTCTCCAATATGGCACAGAGTATTCAGTACAATGGAGTACTCTGATACAAGGAGATTCATAAGAAATGATTTTGCTAGTTTTGTTACCAGAATCTATTTCTCAAAGGCTCAAAGCCTAAGAATCTCCAGAACCACAACCAGTTATAGCAGGTGCTCCGTGAATCCCTCATTAGGCCAATGCCATGTTTCTTGGTCTTCTGTGTTCAGAGTGGAGGCAGGTTCTCCCCAGGGCCCAGCAGAGAGCCACCCCAATCGTATAAAGGTTCTAAAATTCCAGTCTGCAACGTGCAAGTGAGGGACCAAACATTTGTACCAGCTGGCTTCTATAAACACACCATTTATTGTATTTGTTTTTGCTGCTGAGACAGGGTCTCACTCTAGCTCAGGCTGGCCTTGAACTCAAAGCAATTCCCTCTACCTCAGCCTTCCAAGTGCTGGGGTTACAGGTGTGAGCCACCATGACTGGCCCTTAAACACACCTCTTTTAGCTAACATGGACATGCTTCAACATCAACAAGCAAATTAAGGTTCTCTCTCCCTTCACTCCACAACAGACCTCAAAAGCATGAAGCAGCTTCCACAGCCCGCACTGCTTTTGCTCAGGCACTCACTCTGAAATCAGCAACAGGCAGCAGCAGCATTGTACAGCTGTCTGAGGAGGCTGGGCTGGGGCGGGGAGTACTAAGTAGGCTTTAGTGCTGGAACTTAGTGATCCCATTCCATGATGCATTGATGAATCCAATAATTCTACAAAGAACCCAATGTTTAAAATAAATTTCCTTTTTTTGGTGTGTATGTATGTGCACATGCATGCATGGTCACAAATGTGCGGAGATCAGAGGTTGGGTGTCTTCTTCGGCTGTTCTCTACCTTGAAGATACAGGTCTCTTGAACTCAGAGCTCACTGATCTGGCTAGACTAGTAAGCCAGGGGGCCCCAGGAATGTCTCCACCTACCCAGCACTGGGATTATGGGCATGTGCCACCACACCTTGCATTTCACTTGAGTGCTGGAGATCTGAACTCAGGTCCATGCCCTGAGCCATGTCCCAAGCCCCAAATTTAAGTTCTTAAAAGGACACATTCAATGAAAAAGTGATAGAAAACTGGCCAAATGTTGCAGCCTTCACTGCTCCTGTCATTGTTGAAGAATGAAAGCAATGGATTCTCAAACCATACCCTCACTTTGATGCTCTTGGGGCACAGTGTGGCACACCATGATTGCTAGTGTGTGTGTGTGTGTGTGTGTGTGTGTTGTCAGTCATATGGCAAAACAAGGTACCATTGGCAACTGAGACAATAAAGGCTTTTGCTTCAGGGCTGGTCTTTTTCATATTCCTTTAGTTACAGCAGATTCAGTTTGGAAGCTCAGAGGCACGTGTCATTCCTTAGACTATTACAAAAATCCAACCTGCTATTATTAATCTGTTCAGAACACACACAATCTAACGTCTTCCAAACCCAAAGAAGGCGGAAAAGCAGGACTGCAGGGATCAGGACAGAACCCTCCTCTGGGGCTGACTCCTGTTGTCCACAGGAAAACACACTGATGGCCACCACTGCTTTGCACAACAGCAACATGCAGGATTCTCGCAGTGGCCTCAAACTTTCCATGACAAATCCGATGGAGCCAGTCCCAGGTCCAACAGGGCAGTGAGGAGAAGGAAGACTGCTGACTTCTCTCCACTTGTGTGCTTCCACCAGAATTTCCAGTTTATGATCCAGAAGAACTCTAAAATTGGCTACTTTGACAACACGACTATGATACAGATGCTAGGAGGCAGCCATGTGTGCACTCTGACGTGGGGGAGACCACCAGTCTGCAGAAAGCTGATGTCAACTGCGCAGTGCAACTCGCCCATGAGAGGATGCTTTCCCACTTCAAAGAGACTATGACAGGCAGACAATGACGCAGTAGGAAACAGGGCCATGGCGATCACTCATTTTCATCAGGGTTTTGAGGGTCAATGATTTTGACATGTGTAAAGGGAAAAAGCCCTTTGCGCCCATTCACCTCGCCTTCCCACTGGCCATTTATATTCATCCTTGTGACTTTCACAATGTCACCAACCTGTAGGATAGAGAAAGAAGACAATTATTTAATACTGCTCTAAGAAAAAGAAAAAGACAAGCCTGGTGTGGCGGCACACACTTTTAACCCAGCACTCACTTGGGAGGCAGAAATAGGAAGATTGTTGTGAGTTTGAGGCCAGCCTGAGACTACATAGTAAATTCCAGGTCAGCCTGGGCTAGAGCGAGATCCTACCTCAAAAACAAACAAACAAACAAAAAAAACCTATCTCAACAACAAAAGAACAAGACAAGTTTACTTTAGATCACAAACACTATCTAAACAGATTAATCTAGCAAGCCTTACCTGGTGAGCTATCGCCCTAGACTCCTGTTTTTTTTTTTTTTTTTTTTTTTTTTTTTTTTTAAATAATGAAGGCTTGCTGGGTGGACGTGGTGATCCACATCTTTAGTCCTAGCATTCAGGAGACTAATGTAGGACTGTGAGTTCCAGACCAGCCTGGGTTGGAAAGAGACCCTGCTTCAAAATCTCTAATTTGGGGAGTGTGGTGACCTTTAATCCAAGCACTTGGGAGGCAGAGGTAGGAGGATTGCTGTGAGTTCGAGGCCAGCCTTGGACTGAGTTCCAGTTCAGCCTGGGCTAAAGTGAGACCCTACCTTGAAAAGAGTAAACCCTCCTCCAAAACCAGAACCAACCCTAACTACAGATCAGCAATAGAGGAAGATACCTGAGGGTACTTCTCTGGCCTTTGCACACATATACACACATATGCATATACCATACCATACATACAGGAAAACCAACTGGTCCAATAGAGATCTGAGAATCTAGGTCAGTCAGAAAAGGAAGGGCTGGAGAGATGGCTCAGCGGGTTAAGGCACTTGCCTCTAGTGCCTAAGGCCCCCGGAATTCCCCAGGACCCACAAGGTGGTGGCCCTGGTGCGTGTTCTCTCTCTCTCTCTGCTTGAAAATGAATAAAATAAAATAAAAAAAAAGCATGGTGGCACATGCCTTAAAAAAAGAAAAAGAAAATAGTACCCTGGGCCTTGAGAAAGCCAGTTCAAAAGATCAGAGAAGCTGGGAAGATGGCTCAGTGGTAAAGGTGCTTCGCTTATAAAACCTGATGACCCAGATTTGGCACAAAGTGACACATGCATCTGGAGTTCGTTAGCAGCAAGAGGAGAATCTCTGAACACTTCCTCCCTTTGCAAATAATAAACTTTAAATTTTTTATTTATTTGTAAGCAGAGAGAAACATATGCACAGGACAAAAAAGAGAGAGAGGAACGAAAAAGGGTGTTCCAGGGCCTCTTGCTGCTACTCCAGACACATATTTGGGCACTGGGGAATTGAACATGAGCTATCAGGCTTTCCAAGCAGTCTTTAACCCCTAAGCCAGTTCTCTATTCTCGGTTTCTCTTTTCTCTCTCTGCTTGCAAATAAAGTAGAGGGAGGGAGGGAGGGAAGGAGGGAGGGAGGGAATGAATCCAAGAAGAAATTCCAACACATCATGGACGACTCCAATGGGAGCAAGAAGCAAGTATGTTTGAGGATGCTGGTGAACTCACACAAAGAACTCTGAGAATCATAAAAAGAACACGTTCAAACTGGCAGAGTGACACACACTTGTAATTCTAGCACTGGGAGGTAGAGCCAGGAGGATCCAGAGGTATCACTGAAAGATGAGATGCAGAGACAGGACACTTTCCCAGAAAGCTTGTGGCAGCATGCACAGCGAGAAGACTTACCTCAAAAATGAGGTGGAAAGGTTCTCCAGGACTGACCTGAAAGTTGACCACTGACTGCCACACATGTGAAATATGCCCATACACGAAACATGGGCACACAGGACCACACACCAAAAAAGGAAGAGAAGTTCAAATGTGTCTAGGTGCTGAGGACATAGCTTGTGGTAGAATGCCTGGCTAGCATGTACAAGGCCAGATGCACAAAATGGCGCATGCATCTGTGGCTAGGGGCCCTGGTGTACCCATTTTGTTTCGTTCTCTCTCTCTCTTTCTCTGCTTGCAAAGAATAAAAACAAACTTCAAATGACTCATGCCTTTAATCTTGGGAAGCTGAGGTAGGAGGATCACGGTGAGATGGATGCCACCCTGAGAATACATGGTGAATTCCAGGTCAGCCTGGGTAGAGTAAAAGCCTACCATGGGGGTAAAAAAACAAAGAAACCCATAAGAGGGCTAGAGAGATGGCTCAGTAGTTAAGGCACTTGCCTGCAATGTCTAACAACCCCAGTTTGATTCCCCAGCACCCACATAAAGTCAGATACACAAAGTGGTACATGCATCTGGAGTTCACATGCAATGGCTAGAGGCTTTGGTGTACCCATTCTCTTTCTCTTTACAAATACTTTTTTTTTTTGGTTTTTCGAGGTAGGGTCTCACTCTAGCCCAGGCTGACCTGGAATTCACTATGTAGTTTCAGGGTGGCCTTGAACTCATGGTAATCCTCCTACCTCTGCCTCCCGAGTGCCACCATGCCCGGCTTAAAAAAAAAAAAAAAAAAAAAAAAAAACTAACAACAACTAACACCAGGCGTGGTGACGCATGTCTTTAGTTCCAGCACTAGGGAAGCAGAGGTAGGAGGATTGTTGTGAGTTTGAGGCAAGCCTGAAAGTAAAGTGAGTCCCAGTTAAACCTGGGCTAGTGAGTGAAGAGAGGGCTGGGGCCTGTTCACACAGGTTCGATTACCCAGTACCAGTGGCAGGAGGCCCTGGCCTATATATTCCTCTTCAAATAAATATTAAAAAAAAATGAGGCTATATAAACACAGGAAGGGGCTGGTTGTGAGCTGCTTCTCACTGGTAGACAGCAATGCAAGAATTTAGTAACTGTCAAGAGTCATACAATCCAGGATAAATTACCTCACTCCACAAGGACAGAAATCTTTTGTTTCCTACTATATGCTGAGCTAGCCTGTTACCACCATAAGCACACAATAACCCTTTGTTGAAGGAAGTTTTAGCAGATTTCAGGTGGAGACTGGAAGCCTAAAAGCACAGGAAGTTGACCTAGGAAGTCAACTAACTTTCTCCTTGATTTCTATCAGTGACTGTCCTGAAATGCTATATTTGGAGACATCCATGGGAACTCTCCCTCCAGAGAATCTCTCCACTAACAGACCACCAGCTCCTGTTTTCTTAACCTATACTATACAGAAATTGGGACTGAACTTGTGTGACATATGGCTATAAATTTTCTAACAGCAAACACTCATGAGTGGGTGACCCACAACTAAGTACAATTTTCACAATGGAAATAATCTCTCTTCCTCTCACTCTATCTAGCCCAGGCTGACCTGGACTTAGTCTCAGGGTGGCCTTGAAATCATGGTGATCCTCCTACCTCTGCCTCCTGAGTGCTGGGATCAAAGGCGTTCGCCACCACACCTGGCTAAATTTAGTATTTTAATTTGAGATGGAGGCCTCACTACATTGTCCAGACTTACACTGAACTGACTTTGAGGGGAGGCAGTCCTTGAATTTTCTATCCTCCTGCTTCAGCTTTCCAAGAAACTGGGATTACAGGCCTGCACCACCAAGCCTGGCTAATCCTGCCATTTTCAACTCCTCAAAAAGAAGGAAGGAGTCGGCGTGGTGGTGCACGCCTTCAATCCCAGCACTCGGGAGGCAGAGGTAGGAGGACTGCCGTGAGTTCAAGGCCACCCTGAGACTACAAAGGAATTCCAGGTCAGCCTGGACTAGAGCGAAACCCTACCTTGAAAAAACGAAAAAACAAAAACAAACAAAACAAAAAACAAACAAAAAAAAAAAAAAAAAAGAAGGAGAATTAGGCCTGGTACTCACCTGTAGCCCCAACATTCCGGAAGCTGAAGTAGAAGCCAGCTTGGGGCTACAGAATGAGTTCTAGGTCAGCCTGGTCTAGAGTGAGACCCTGCCTCAAAATCTAAAACAAAACAAAACAAAAGAAAGAGGAGGGAGGGAGGGAAAGAAAAGATAAGATGGAAGGGTGGCGATGGCTAAAGTAGGGCAGTTTCTAAATCTGTCTTTACTTGCAGGAAGCAGCTAGCTTGCTTTATTTGTTCTGGCACTGTTGGCTTTACCTATGCTAGGCAAACACTAAACTACATCCTCGGCCCCCAAAAATCAAATTTTTTTAAAAATATATATTTATTGTCCATACTGTGTTACATTATTCAGTGGGCAAACGATGAGCTGTTATCCCCAATTCCCCAACGCCCCCCTCCCCCTCCCCAATCAGCTGGATATCCTCCTCCGTATACTATCTGGATCAGTCCTTGTGGCAGGGGGCCCTGGATAGCCTGGTACTCAGCCCGCAAAATCAAATTTTATGAGGAAAAAAAAAGTCTTGTGAAATAACTTAGGGAATACAATTCACTTAAGCTATCACTCTCTTTAACACTACCAAGAGTAAGGCAGCTTCCATTACTGGTACATTTTGACCTATTTATCAGTGTTCCTTACTTTTAATTTTAGTATATTCCTAATAACCTAATTGCAACAGCCCCATGAGTTTTTTTGAACATGATCAGATATTAGATAATATAATCAGAAGAATAATTATGTTACAGCTACATCTGGTAGAGAGAAACAGGGCAAGTGAAGTGTGACTAAGGTCTTTTCAGTGCACCCTCAGTGAAGCTTTGCATGATGCCGAGTCAGTATCACAAGTGTCTAGGGCAGCGGCAAAATGGCCAACTATGTGGGTTACCTTAAAGTATGCACCATTACCTAGTCTCTTATTTCTTCCCACTCCCAAGCTCTAAGCAATCACTCTACCACAGGCGGTAGTGTTCCTCAACCCAATCCTCTGTGCACATGCAAGAAACAAGCCCTTTAGAATCTGAGACCAGGACAAGCACAGTGGGCATCTGCACCTTTACTGCTCAGGAAGCGGAGGCACAACTGTGGAGCGCAAGGGCAGCCTGAGACACAGCAAAACCGGGTTCCAAAACAGTGTCAGTACCTTAAGGTCCTCACCTTAGTGCACCAACAACCAGGGCCTCCCGCAGTGCAGCAAGGGCGAAGGTGCATGCGTGAGAGTGGATGTCAGGGCAACCTCGGCATTCTTCCTTAGGCCCCACCCAGCCAGACCTACAGGTCTTTGCCTCCATAGCTCCTGGATCACCAGTATGCACCACACCTGCGTATTTCTCACAGGTTCTGGGGACTGAACTCATGTGCGCTCATGCTTGCACAGAAAGCCCGTTTCCAGACGAAGCCATCTCCCCAGTCACGTGTTTTGTTTTTTAAAGACTGCATCTCATATAAGCCAGGCTTGCCTCTTCCTCCCAAGTGCTAGGATTACAGGTGTGAGCCACCACTCCAGCACCAAACTATAGGGTCCATGTCATCCAGAGTGTTGCTGTGTGGAGCAGTCTAGATGTACGCTTGTGAGCAGGGACAGGTCTATGTGGGGGATGAAGTCTGCTCAGCCAGGACTCTTAACTGGTAAAGGCAGCTCACTCGGCTTGAGCCCCTCTTCTTCCATTGACTCATTTATTTGTTCGTTTTGGTATCACTCGGCAGCCCAGGGAGACGTCATGGTTGGGATTATAGGATGTGCCGCCACCTCGCCTGGCCTTTGCTGACCTACTTCGAAGTACAAATACACCTGCATCCTCTTTAATCTATGGCCCCTGCTGGAAGGCTCACTCTTTGCTGACAGCCATGAAGGAGCTTAACCACTGACTGAAACAAACTTTCAGGTGTGGTTCACTGCTACTTAGTAGAGGGTTAGGTTTGAAGGCTAGCCTCGGCTACATATATTGCGGTTTACAGTCAACTTTTCTGAAACAACAGGCTCCATTTCTGTACTCTGCAGAATCTGAATTGATCTGTCTCTCAACCTTCCCCTTTATGACCTTGGGGAGAGTACACAAAGAAGCGTAAACTGACAATCTAGGCTTCTCTAACATATATGCGTCTGCTAATCTGGAGGAAAAGTACTCAACTGTAATCAGGACAATACCTACGTGGCACTTTTTGTTTACAAAGCATCTTCATGAGCATCATTTTATTTGGTTTCTAAACCAATTTATAGCTGGGCATGGTGTTGCATGCCTTTAATCCCAGTGCAGTGAGTCCCAGGCCAGCCTGGGCTACAGTGATATCCTACTGGGGGTGGAGGGAGGGAGGGAGAAGACTAGGTGCTAAAACCTACTTTCCCTTTCAGATTCTGTTGCCCACACCTGCCATCCAGTCTTTTTCTCTTGGGCTCACCATAGGATTTGTAGTCATATATGTTTGTTTACTGTGGGGGAGGGATGGAGGGACGGGCAGACAGCCAGACGGACGGACAGACAAGGGTACGTGTGGAGGTCCAGGCTCCACCTTATTCAAAATAGGGTCTCTTGTCTGGCTCAGCAAGAAAATGCCTTTAACCATCTTTCCCAAACACCTGTTTTGCTAGGCGGCCTGGTGGTACATACCTGTAATCCCAGCACACAGGAGACAGGATTGCCACAAAGTCAAGGTTATTCTAGTCTACAAACAAGTTCTAGGCCAGCCAGGGCTGTATACTGAGACCCTGTCTCAAAATCAGATAGATGATAGATAGGTAGTCAGTCAGACAGACAGACAGATAGATGATAGATATTAAGGATTAATGGAAGTTTATTCAATATATGTGTGGCATATGCACGTGTACCACAGTATGCCTGTAGAGGTCAGAGGACACCTTCGAGGTGATTATGCTCCAGTTTCTTTGAAACAAGGTTTCTTGTCACCACAAACATCAGACCAGTTGGCCCAACAGCTCTGGGTTCTCCTGGCTCTGCCTCCTGTTTTAGCAAGCATGTTGGGATCACAGATGCATACACCATTTTGCATACCTTTATGTGGGTGAACTGATGTGACATCTTTCTAGCCTTCAAACCATCTATGTGCCAGGGAAAGGCGGCACATGACCTGCAATCCCAGCACTTGGGAGGAGACAGGAGGATCTAGAGTGCCAGGTTACCCTGAGTTACAACCAGGCCAGTCCTATTTCTAAATCAAAAAAAGAAGCCAGGAGAGATGGCTCAGCTGTTAAGGCACTTGCCTCCAGTGCTTAAGGCCCTCAGTTCAATTCCCCAGTACCCACATAAGCCAGACCCATAAGGTGGTGGCCCTGGTGCTCTCTCTCTCTGCTTGAAAATGAATAAATAAAATATTTTAAAAAAAAAGAAGGGCTGGAGAGATGGCTCAGCGGTTAAGGCACTTGCCTCCAGTGCCTAAGGCCCTGGGTTCAATTCCCCAGGTCCCACATAAGCCACACCCACAAGGTGGTGGCCCTGGTGCCCTCCCTCCCTCCCTCCCTCTCTCTCTCTCTCTCTCTCTCTCTGTGCTTAAAAATGAATAAATAAAATATTTTAAAAAAAGAAGCCAGGCGTGGTGGTGCATGCCCTTAATCCCAGAAGTGCTAGGAGGATTGCTATGAGTTTGAGGCCACCCTGATAGTGAATTCCAGGTCAGCCTGGGCTAGAGCGAGACCCTACCTTGAAAAACCAACAGAAAAGCTAAAAATGAAAACCTATGTCAAAGGAGCCATCAGACCAATCTTGCTAAGATGTTTACCTCCAAGGCCAAGGCAGTCTTGTCATAAGCACAGGGTACTCTTTTCTGGATTGCTTTCGCAAAGACAGGTCCATTCTGTGTTGATGGCAAAGGGTTGATCGCTGCCCCGGGAGGACCAGCAACGGAAGGTAGAGGAGTTGTGGTTTGAGGCTGAGCGTATGCATGAGCAGGCTCCGGGATGCCATAGCTGTTGGAATTCCTATTTCCATGTTTTCCGTGTGGTGAGGATCTCACAAGCTTTTCAACGTAAGGGACGGGGATCATCCCAACCCGGCCATCCTTGTTCCGGGCACTCCACCACTGTTCTTCAGGCTTCTCTAGTATCACCAGGACCTCACCCTTTTTAAAGGGCAGGTCTTCGGCATCGTTTCCAGGAAAATCATAGAGAGTCCGCACATATTCCAGATTCTCTTCTGCTGTAGGCAGGCTGGGTGCCGAGACAGAACCCATTGGTGGGCTTGGATACCTTAAGAAAGAAAGAAAAAATTACTCTGGAGAAAATCTCAGTAGTTAATAATTATATTGTGCTTTCTGTACTCTATACAAACATATACACACCATCTGTTTTACAGGAACTCTTCGGTTTACACAAATGCCTTGTTTGAATTTATTTTTAAAATCTCAAGTTCAGGAACTGCCTATTGTTGGTTCCTACTGAAACCTCACAGTTTCTTCTAGCCCTAATCTCATGGCTCATCCTGCACACTTTCTGAATTTAACCCCATCATGTTTATATAATCCCAGTATTTTGAAGGCTGAGGAAGGAGGAATGCTGCAAGTTGAGACCTGCCTGGGCTACAAAGGAAGCCTTATTTTAAAAAAGAAGAAAAAAATCAATTCTTGGCCTTTTGGCTATGATCAAGTACAGTATCTGTTCTCTATCAGTTTAACATCTGATATTTCTTCTATTGGGAACAACATATTAAATAGATTTTTGGAAGTAGAAATTGGAATAAGAGCTCCTCTGTCCACTCCATGCCTAGTCCATAAATAAGTAAATTATTAAATAAAAAAAAGTGTGGTGATGCATGCCTTTAATCCCAGGACTCAGGAGGCAGAGGAGGTAGGAGAATCACCATGAGTTCGAGGCCACCCTGAGACGACATAGTGAATTCCAGGTCAGCCTGGGCTAGAGTGAGACCCTACCTGGGAAAACCCCAAAAATAAAAAAACTGGCTTTAAAAAACTGTCTTGAGCTGGGCATGGTGGCGCATGCATTTAATCCCATCACTTGGGAGGCAGAGGTAGGAGGATCGCCTTGAGAGTTCAGGCCACCCTGAGACTACACAGTGAATTCAAGGTCAGCCTGGACTAGAGTGAAACCCTACCTTGAAAAACAAAAACAAAAACAAAACAAACAAAAAAAAAAAAACTGTCTTGCCAGGTGTGGTAGCAATCCCATCACTTAGGAAGGCTGAGGTAGGAAAACAAAAACAAAAAAACTCATTTTTGGGCTGGAGGGAGAGCTCAACAGTTAAGGTGAAAAACTTAAGGACCTGAGTTTGGTTCCCCAGTATCCATGTAAAACCAGATGGACAAGGTATTCATTTGTAGTGCTGGAGGCCCTGTCATGCCTATCCCCCCCCCCCCCCGCAAATAAAAAAAGACTAATGAACAAACAAAGACAACTCAGTTTTGAAGTGCACTGTGGTGGTGGTACACACCCTAATCAGAGCACTTGGGAAGTGAAGGGGCATGAGGACACAGGACAGCCTGAGCTGGAGGCAGGGAATGGAAATCATGTTCTTTAACGGTAAATTGCCAATGCTCCAACAACCATCCACTCATGCTCATTCAAATCACCTTAATAAATACAGTGGATTCAAAAAACTGAAAAAAAGTGGGAAAGGCTTTAGCATGCATGTATGTGTGCGTGTGTGTGCACATACATAGAAGCCAGAGGCTGACGTGGGATTTCTTCAACAACTGCTCCCCACATTGTTTTTAGAAACAGGGTCTCACTCACTGAACTCAGAGCTCACCAGTAAGCCTGAGATCCCATCTTTGCCTCCATAGTGCTGGGATTACAGACACACTGTCACCATGTCCAGCATTTATGTGGGTGCTAGGGATCCAAAACCAGGTCCTAATGCTTGCAGAACGAGCACTTTACTGACTGAGCCACCACCCTCAGTCCTTATTTTTTTTTTTTTTATAATTTGTAGGGTCTCATTCCAGCCCAGGCTGACCTCAGACGCAAGGTGATCCTTGTACCTTGGCCTCCTGAGTGCTGGGATCAAAGGGGTGTGCCACCACACCAGACCCCTACTTATTTTTTAAAAAGATAGGATCTCATTATGTTTCCAAGGCTGGACTCGACCCTTAGGCTCAAATGATTCTCTCACTTCAGCCTCCTGAGTACCTGCAATTATAGACAAACAACACCACTGTACAAGGGTTTCTATAAAAGGTTAGTGACAGATCAAATCCATGAGCTTCAGGCTTCAGAAAGGCACACAAGATTCCAAAAATAGTAAATCTAGTCAGGATCCAATTCAACCAACTTAGTGATCTTTCAAGATAGTAGGGCAGGGGCTGGAGAGATGACTCAGCGGTTAAGGCACTTGCCTCCAGTGCCTAAGGACCCTGGTTCAATTCTCCAGTACCACATAAGCCAGACCCACAAGGTGGTGGCCCTGGTGCCCCCCCCTCTATCTCTCTGCTTGAAAATGAATAAATATTTAAAAAAAAAGATATTAGGGCAAATGAAAAAACAGCAACATGTCTGAGGGCTCAGACCAGAGATAGAGAATATGAGAGAATGGGCACACCAGGGCTTTTAGCTATTGCATGCACCACTTTGTGCATCTGGCTTTATGTGAATATTGGGGAATTGAACCTGGGTCATTAGGCTTTGTTGGCAAGGGTCTTGAACACTGAACCCTCTCTCCAGGCCAAACCCTACTATCGGCTAGGAGGGGTCATCAACAGGTAGAACTGGGGACAACAAGTAGGATTTCAATAGGGGGAGTGCGTCCATCTGAGCAGATAGAAAGGTGCAACCTTGTAAGCATGGAGCCTGGGAATAAACGACCAGCCCAGATCAGATTACTGAATAAGGGATAGAGTCAGAAAATTACATCATATTTAAGGATAGTTTAGATTTTGCCAATCAGGGAGGCCATTGCAGTACATTCCTTTTCCTCCCTCAAGAGTAGCTGACCTTTTTAGTGGTATTGCACCTGTCACTTCAATGTAAGCACAAACACACAGCATGATTTAATAAAGGCGTGAAATTAACTACATAATTCAACTTAAGGGAAGCTGGGAATGTTGGCTCATGACTAGGACTACAGAAGGAAAAATGAAAAGAAAAAGTAGATAAGAGGCTAGGAAGATGGCTCAGTGGTTAAAGAATGCTGGCTGGCAAAGGACTCATGTAAAGCCAGACGCATACAGTAGCACATGCACCTGGTGTTCAGGTGTAGAGGCAAGAAATCCTGGCACACCTAAGTGCAAATAAACAAACATTGGGAGGCAGAGGTAGGAGGATCACTGTGAGTTTGAGTCCAGTCCGAAACTACATAGTGAATTTCAGGTCAGTTTGGAATGAATAAATAAATAATAAAGAAAGTTAAGTAGTCGATGTAATTAAACATGACTAATTTCATTGTAATATCCACATTGTGATTTAAGTTGACTGTACCTAGCAGTATGTTACCTTCAAGTTTCACCAATCAAATTCATGGTGTCCTGGTCTTTGTTACACAAAATATTTAGGGCTGGGGAGCTGGGTCAGCAGTTAAAGGGACTTGCTTTCAAAGCCTGCTGGCTAGAGTTTAAAGCTAGAGGCAAAAAGTGGCACGTTTCTGGAGTTCATTTGCAGGGGCAAAAGGCCCTGGATACACATATCACACCTTCTTTTTTTTGGTTTTTCGAGGTAGGGTCTCGCTCTAGCCCAGGCTGACCTGGAATTCACTCTAGTCTCAGGGTGGCCTTGAACTCACAGCAATCCTCCTACCTCTGCCTCCAGAGTGCTGGGATTAAAGGAGTGCGCCACCACGCCCGGCTACATATCACACCTTCTAAAATAAATATTTCGTACAAGCTGGGCAGGGTGGCTCACACCTTGGGGGGGGGGAGCTCCAAGATCAAGGCCCACCTGGGCTATAGTGAGACCCAGTTTAAAAAAAACAAAAAACCCACCAAATGATTTCCAATCACTTTGCATTTTTTTTTGTTTTGTTTTGAGACAGGGTCCCACTCTAGCCCACGCTGACACCTGGTACCAAGATCCTTTTACCCCAGCTTCCTGAGTGCTGGGATTAAAGACATAAATCACGATGCCCACTTTTCTGCATTTTGTTTGAGGTTGTGCCTCACTCTAACCCATGCTGACCTGGAACTCATTCTGTAGTCTCAGGCTGGCCTCATAAACTCACAGAGATCCTCCTACCTCTGTCTCCTCCAGTGTGCATGTCACCACACCCAGCACAAATCTTTAAAAAGTCACCTAACTCTGAAAAATTGACCATCAACTCTCATTTTTTTTTTTTTTGTAGAATTAAGAAACAAACTAGAGAAACAGACATGGGATGATGTGCACGCCTTTAATCCAGCACTGGTGAGGCTGAGGTAAGGAGGAACAACCAGGGGATCAGACTGAGTTCCAGGTCAGGGCTAGAATTAAACTCTACCTTGGGAGGGAGGGAGGGAGGGGGAGACATTGGGAGAGAGAAGCATCTTTTGTTTTAAACATTGCTGACAAAGTTTTAATTTAAATTTAATATTGTTTAAATCAGATATTTACTAAAGCAAAAAATTAAAATTCGCTGCATGCCTTTAAACCAGCACTCTGGAAGCAGAGGCAGGAGGATCGCCAGGAGTTTGAAGCCAGCCTGAGACTACATTCCAGGTCAGCCTGGGCTAGATCGAAACCCTGCCTCGAAAAACCACACACACACACACACTTTTGGTGGTAGGGTCTGTCTCTAGCCCAGGCTGACCTGGAATGTGGTCTCAGAGTGGCCTCCAACTCTTGGTGATCCTCCTATCTCTGCCTCCCAAGTGCTGGGACTAAAGGCGTGCATCACTATGCCCAGCTAAAATAATGCATCTTACCTGGGAAGAGGAATGCTTTTTTAAAGACAGCGTCTCTAAGTAGCAAAACCTAGCCTGGAATTCATGGTCCTTCCAAAGTCCTGGAATTACAGGCGTTGACCCCTCCTCGCCAAGCACCATTTTTAACTTTAGTTTTTTATTTAAAATAGATTTCAGGTTATTAGACTTAACTACTACACACACACACACACACACACACGAGAGCCAGGGGTGGTAGATAGGTAGAACTTGGTGGGTTCGAGGCTAGAGTGAGACCCTGCCCTAAATACACACACACACTAAACGATCTGAACTAGCGTAGCCTTGGTAACTGGACCGATCTCTAGTCCGCCTAGGGGAGGAATACAAATTTTCCCAAACACGTCTGCGCTGAAGCCAGCGCACCTTTGTGTGTGTAATTAACGCCTGAGGCCGGCGCTCGGGGGTCGGGCGGGCGGGCGGCGCGTACCTGGGCGCGGGCTCCAGGAGCGTCGTCGTGTCCAGGTAGTGGATCTTGTAGAACTCCAGCAGGGCCGGCAGGTGCTCGAACTCCTGGTCGCCGATCTTGAAGCGGCGGTTGGGCAGCGAGTTGATGATGTAGTGGGAGACGCGCGAGTTCTCGGACACCGACAGCACGTAGTCCCCGGGGCAGGTGGACGAGTCCCGCACCAGGAACACGCCGTGGCGCTGGCCCTGGAGCCGGCTCTGGGCCTCCTGCCGGGACACGGGCCCCATGTACCAGGCCGAGCGGTCCGCGGAGTCGAACCTGGCGGAGGACATGGCGCCGGGACCGGGGCCGGGGCCGGGGCGGGTCTGGGCGGCGGCCGGCCGGGCGCTCGGCTTGGGGACCGGGGAAGGGCCTCCGGGAGCGCGCTCAGAGGGCCGGGCCGGGACCGTCCTCTCGGCTCCGGGCCCGCAGCATCCTCCGCCGCCGCCCGCCTGCTCCGGGGCCGCGCCGCCGACCGGGCCACCCCCGGGGGACGCGGGACGCCGAGAGAGCCCCGGGGTCGGGGTGGGCGCCGCCGAGCCGCGGTGGAGGCCACCCGCTGCACCGGAGAGGCGGCTCCGCCGACCCCCGCTCCGCGCCGAGCCCCGCCGTCACACGAAGCGCCGAGAGGAGCCCCGCGCCTCCGTCACGGCTCCGCCGACCCCGTCCCCGACAGCCACAGCGACAAAATGGCGGACGCGGGAGCAGCACCCCGGCACCTCCCCCGGGGCTCAGCGCGCGCCGTCTGCGCACGCGCGGAACCGGGTCCTCGGGGACACGCCCCCCGACGTCACGGGGCCCGGCCAATCAAGGGCGCGTGTGCGGAGGAGGCCGGCGTCGGCGCCGGCGCTCGCTCCCGCGTTCCGGGAGGGGGAGGGGAGGGGAGGCGGCGGCGGGCACTCCCTTCCCGGGCCGCTGGGCCCGGGGCCCACGCCGACGCCGGGTCTCGCTCCGCGCGGGCGGGCGGGCGCGGGGACGGACGGAGGGAGCCGCCTTTCCTAACCCTCCGGCCAACGGAGCGTGACTCGCAGAGGCGTGGCCGTGGGGAACCGGTCGGCCTCGGCGCGGGCGGACGTGACCCCAGACGGCGGCCCGAGGGACCCAATGACGTCCGCCTTCAGGGGCACAAAGGACAGGCTCTGGAGGACCATCTCCGCGCGAGACGTGCCGGTCCCGGGGCTCCCGCCACGCACACCCGCGAGTGTCAGTGTCGGCGGGGACCCTGGCCTAGCGTGCAGAATGTCCAGTGCGTGGCAGCTCAGGTGTTTGTGGAATGGGTAACTGGCGGACCTGGGCAGCGTGCCCACGGCGGGACTGTCAAAACACACGAAGGTGGGGCCGGGCGCCAGAGCGAGGAGTTCAAGGACAACCCGGAGCTCCAGAAAGAGCTCCATGTCAGCCTGGGCTCAAAGATAGTTAGGAACGAAGGGTAGGACTGCGTACAACGCAAACCTCCAGACCCAAACCGGCCTTCCTATTCATGACCTTGCAGTACGCGAAGCAAAATAGAGACCAATTAAATTAATTGAGAGGAGGAAGATCTATGGGGGAGGGAATCAAAACGGTTTATTGTCTATAATTAGGGAAGCTATCAGTAAAAAGTTTAAAAAATAAGTAGGGGGCTAGAGTGATGGTTCAGCGATTAAGGCACTTGCTTGCAAAGCCTGGTGGCCTGGGTTCAGTTCCCGAATAGCCATGTAAAGACAGACGCACAAAGTGGTACATATGTCTGGGGTTTGTTTACAGTCGCAGGAGACCTTGGTGCACCCATACCCTCTGTCTCTCAAATAAATACAATTTTTTTTTTTTTTTTTTTTGGTTTTTCGAGGTAGGGTCTTGCTCTAGCCCAGGCTGACCTGTAATTCACTCTGTATCTCAGGCTGGCCTCAAACTCAGAACTCACCACGATCCTCCTACCTCTGCCTCCCGAGTGCTGGGATTAAAGGCGGGCGCCCACCAGGCCCGGTTTAAGCATAGGATTTTGTTTGTTTGTTTGGTTTTTCGAGGTAGGGTCTCACTCTAGCCCAGGCTGACCTGAAATTCACTCTGTAGTTTCAGGCTGGCCTTGAACTCATGGCAATCCTCCTACCTCTGCCCGGCTAAGCATAGGATTTTAATTAAACATATTTTCCATTTGGGAAAGCATTTATAGGCTTTTTTTTGTATGTTTGTTTTTCAAGATAAGAGTCTCCCGAGCTGGAGAGATGGCTCAGAGGTTAAGGCACTTGCCTCCAGTGCCTAAGGCCCTGGGTTCAATTCCCCAGTACCCACATATGCCAGACCCACAAGGTGGTGGCCCTGGTGCGCGCTCTCTCTCTCTCTCTCTCTCTCTCTCTCTCTCTCTCTCTCTCTCTCTCTCTCTGTATCTCTGCTTGAAAATGAATAGAATATTTTTTAAAAATAAAAAAATGAATAAAATATTTTTTTAAAAAAAGATAGTCTCCCTTCACCCCAGGCTAACCTGGAATTCACTATATAGTCTCAGGGTGGCCTTGAACTCACATAGATCCTCCTACCTCTGCCTCCCCAGCTCTGAGATTTAAGGTGTTCCACCACACCAGGCATTCACAGACTTAAGACTTGTTGACAGTTGCCTATCACCACAAATTAATCACCTTCAATTGAAGATTAACTGAAAGGTACTCACTCCCTTCACCTTTTAGTTTTGCTGCTTTGAGACAAGGTCTCAAATGCATATAACCCTGGCTGGCCTGGAACTCACTGTACAGACCAACCAACCAGAGCTCGAGCTTCTCTGCCTCCCTCTGCAGTGCTGGCACACCAAGCCCTTGGGTGGGAGCCACTCGACTGCATAATTGAAGTGGATTTGAAGTATGGAGATTTCCATTGCACTTGTCATGAGGTGTAAGAAAACGTAGCAGTAGCCAGGCACAGTGCCTTATGCCTTGCAATCCCAGCACTCTGGAGGTTATCACAGGAGAGGTGCAGTAAACTCAAGGCTAGCCTGGGTTACAGAGTTCTAGATCAGTCTGGGCTAGAGACCCTGCCTCAAAAAAATCTTCCACCCCTCAGCCCCTTCCTCCTAAAACAAAACAAAACAAACAAACAAACAAAAATAGGCTGGAGAGATGGCTTAGGGGTTAAGGCACTTGCCTCCAGTGCCTAAGGCCCCAAGTTCAGTTCCCCAGTAATCACATAAGCCAGACCCACAAGGTGGTGGCCCTGGTTTGTTTTCTCTCTCTCTCTCTCTCTCTCTCTCTCTCTCTCTCTCTCTCTCTCTCTCTCTCTCTCTCTCCCTCTCCCTCCCTCCCTCCCTCCCTCTCTCTGCTTGAAAATAAATTTTAAAAATATTTTAAAAAAACAGTCTTCTGATTACACAAAGCCCTCCATCCCACAGAGAATTCTGGCAATCCCACTGAAGAGGGCTCTTAGTGGATTGGGGGCAGGAAGGAGGGAAATGGGGGTTCCAACACAAGAGCCCTGCATATACACAGAGTTTCTATTTATTAATGATAAAAATAAATTTAGAGCCGGGCATGGTGGCGCACGCCTTTAATCCCAGCACTCGGGAGGCAGAGGTAGGAGGATTGCCTTGAGTTCATGGCCACCCTCAACCTACATAGTGAATTCCAGGTCAGCCTGGACTAGAGTGAGACCCTACCTCGAAAAAACAAACAAAAAATGGTGAAGGCCAGAGGTCTCCACCTTAGTTACTGGGACTCTAACTGAATCCAGAGTTCTCAAATTCAGCTGGTCTAGCTAGCTTGCTTGCTACAGGGACCCTCATGCCCAAGCCCTGGGATTATAGGTGATGCCACACCTGGCATTTACTTGGACCCAAATTCATGCCCTTATACTTTTCCAATCCAAGTTTACTTCTGGCAGGGCAGGGCAAGATTCCTCCTCGTGGTGACTCAGTGATAAGGCGGGGAGGGGAGCCACCATCCTGAGCTGCTGAGGCTGTAGCTCTAGAGGGAACTTTGACCCGACCTTAGCCCTTAACTTGGGAAACAACTAGATACTGTCTGTAACTCAGTAGCACCATTAAATCCTTCCTGTGAACTGAATGTCTGTGGTACGGAATCTTCCCCACGCCAGCCTCAACTCTGTGTCCTGTCTAGAGGGTAGTATGCTTTTTGGCTTGAAATTCAAGGAAGTCTTCCTGCTGTAACCTCCCAATGCTGGAATACAGGTGTGAGATTCTGACTTTAGAATGTTTTTCATTTATTTATTTGTAAACAGAGAGGGGGAGAGACCCAGAGATAGCAAGGGAGGGAAAGGATAGACATGCCAAGGCCTCTGCAAAGTGACTCTAGATGCATGTGTGCATATGGCTGTACGTGGGTACTGGGGAATTGAACCCGTGAGGTTTTGCAAGCAAGTGCCTACAGGCCCTAGAATGTTTTCTTTTTCTTTTCTTATATTTTTTTATTTTTTATGTTTGCTTATTGTTATATTTTGTTTACCAAATCAGGAGGGATCATTTTAAAGCAGAGAGATACAGAGAGAGAGAGAGAGAGAGAGAGAGAGAGAGAGAGAGAGAGAACACACCACACCAGGGCCACCACCTTGTGGGTCTGGCTTATGTGGGTCCTGGGGAATTGAACCTGGGGCCTTAGGCACTGGAGGCAAGTGCCTTAACCTCTGAGCCATCTTTCCAGCCCCTTTTCTTTTTATTTTTTGAGGTAGGGTCTTGTTCTAGCCCAGACTGACCTGGAATTCTGTATGTAGTCTCAGGCTGGCCTTGAACTCACGGCAATCCTCTCTCTGCTGGGACTAAAGGCATGTGGCATATGGCACCCCACCAGGCTTTTTTTTTTGTTTTTGTTTTTTCGAGGTAGGGTCTCGCTCTAGTCCAGGCTGACCTGGAATTCACTATGTAGTCTCAGAGTGGCCCTGAACTCACGGCAATTCTCCTCCCTCTGCCTCCTGAGTGCTGGGATTAAAGGCATGAACCACCACGCCTGGCCTAGAGTGTTTTCTTTTGATCACCATCATTATGTGATGAAGGTTGTGCAGCCTCCTCTCAGGTCTTCCCTTGTTTTCTGTGAAATACAACCAGCCTTGCTTTTATGAAGGCAGCACCAGTCACCAGCCAGGCCTCCCTGGGCTTGGAGGTGTGACAACCCAGCAGGAAGTGGCAGCCAGCTACAGGGACAGTCAGCAAAGTGCAACTGGGTATGAAGGCAAAGAGGACAAGGTAGATGAGGCCTGCTGAAGGGTTAGAGGAAGACACATTTCTAAAAAAGTGAGGACCCTCCCCAGGCCTGAGGAAAAACCCTGTTGCTGAAGAAACCACAGAATGCCATCATCAGCATCAAGAGACCCTTCAAGGTCACGAATGGTAACCAGCCCCCAGGTGGTAATTAGTGTATTGCTGGAAGGCACTGCACAAGCTGCCAGGGGAAGCTGATCAACGGACAGCTAGAGTAAACAGAGACCACTGGCATGAGACACAGTCTGCGGCCACGAATAGGCTGACCATACCTCCTACTGGGAGAGAACAGCAAACCAAGAAAGAGGCACTTGTGCAATGGAGGAGCCTGGGCCTGGGGGAGACAATCAACAGCTTTCAAATTTGGCCAAATATTCCACTTAGGGAGGGGGAGCCCTTGAGTGGAACTGGGGATTCAGGGCAAAATGCACCGGATTCTGTACTCTTGGGCTCACAAGAAAAGATGCACTATGGGAGCAAATGATGGGGAGGCTACTAAAAATAGAATCTTGGTAATCCAGAATTGTATATATTTGTTAACCTATACTGATCTCACTCTCCGATGGAGAATGTGTTTGTATTTTTCAGGATGCAGCGAGAGAGCTGTGGCCCATGTAATCTTACTATCTGACCGTAGGCAGATAGCTGAGATCCTGGCAAGAGATGAGCCACCACAGTCATATCGTGGAGAATCCATATGGAATCCCGCAGAGTATGATGGGACGAACAAGAGACCCACAGCCACAGCCATTCAGTCAACACAGGATAAGCCAGGGTGTCAGAAACCAACAATTTTTGACACAAAGACCCCTAACCTCACAACATTAAAGCAGCCTTAATACCCACCATGACTCAGGGAACTGTGGAAGAAGGGGCGGAAAGATTATGAGAGCCGCGGTGGGGGAAGACTGTCCAGAGGCATGGCATCCCTCAGTAACAACATACTAGGACCAGGAGAACCTGGCTGAATACTAGGCTATCCAGGGTCCCCTGCCACAAGGACTGAACCAGACGACCCACGGAGGAGGATATCCAGCTGATTGGGGATGGGGAGGAGGGGGACATTGGGGAACTGGGGATAACAACTCATTGTTTGCCACTAAATAATGTAACTCATTATGGACAATAAATATATATTTAAAAAAAAGAAAGAAAAAAAAGTGAGGGACTTCTCCTGTGTACCTGCAGCTAACAACTGCTTTCAGCGATCTCCCAAGAACAAAGGGAAAGTGCACAAAGTGTCCCTGTGCTTCAGAAGGCTGAGCCCATTCCAGTCAAGGAAGGGGCTGATGAGAGCATCTGGCAGTGGCTTCCCCCCAGGGTTTTAAGAGAATGTAGAATTAAAGTATGATTAATCTTCACAATCTATGTATGATGGTGATAAAGAGAAATGGAATGAAAGTGTTAAGAGGAAGAGCTGCAAAGATGCTTTCTAAATATTTGCTTATTCCCATAGATCCCAAGGCTGAGGGAACACTGCACAAGAGGGATGGAAAGAATCTACGCTGAGGATGGGAAGGAGGCTCTGGACACACATGGTCATTACACTCGTGAGCTGGTGGTCACTGTGGCTTCCTACACAACATTCCATCATGGACTGGGGAGGGGCTCATGAGACCCCACTCCTCCCAGAGGAGTTAACTGGCAGTTAATGGTTGCTGGGGAGGAGAGGCAGATTCATGTTCTTCAGTGGTGTAGTCCCTGGTTAAGTTGCTCATACTCCAGCAGATAACCCCCACTCATGCTCATGCAAACAATCAGTGCCGTGTGCACACACACACACACACACACACACACACACACACACGAAAGTAGGAAGGGGATAAACAGGCCTGGGAAGGGGACAAAAGTGGGCAAGGTGTGGGGAGAATATGATCAAATACATTATATACATGTATGAACTTGTCAAATAGAAAAAAAAAAGAAATTGCGGTGTCTTGTCACTGTGGAAAATACAAGTTAAAATTTAAGTTAGGGGCTGGAGAGATGGCTCAGTGGTCACTTGCCTGCAAAGCCTGAGGACCCTAGTTCGATTCCCCAGTGCCCATGTAAACCAGATGCACAGTGACGCATGCATTTGAAGTTTTTTTGCAGTGGCTAGAAGCCCTGGCGTGCCCATTCTCTCTCTCTCCTTTCTTTCTCCCTCTGCTGGCAAATAAATAAATAAGTAAATAAAATTCTAAAATTTAAGTTAGACCAACATTATAAACTATCATGTTTCATGCAATGTCAAGGCAATTTTCACATCAATTATCACAACATGATAGTTAATGTTGAATAAATGTACAATGAGTCAAGAACCTGCAATTAGGAGTGGAAATATACATGGAGTGTTAAATATACATTTAAAAAGAAAGTTGGGGGCTGGAGAGATGGTTCAGCGGGTAAGGCACTTGCCTCCAGTGCCTAAGGCCCTGGGTTCAATTCCCCAGGACCCACATAAGCCAGAACCACAAGGCAGTGGCCCTGGTGTGCTTTCTCTGTCTCTCTCTCTCTCCTTGAAAATGAATAAATAAAAAATATTAAAAAAAAAAAGAAAGAAAGAAAGTTGGGGCTGGAGAGATTGCTCAGTGGTTAAGACACTTGCCTACAAGGCCTAAGGACCTGAGTTCGATTCCCCAGTACCAACAGAAAGCCAGATGCACAAAGTGGTACATGTGTCTGGAGTTCATTTGCAGCAACTGGAGTCCCTGGCACGCCCATTCTGTCTCTCTCTCCATTCTCTGCCTTTCTCTCTGTTTGCAAAGAAATAAATTAAAATACATATTTTAAAAAAGATAAAACAAAAAGTAAATAAAATAAAGATAAGATAACAAGAACGTTGATGGGATGATGTGCTCTACCAGTGAGCTGCACCCTAACCCTGCTCTGTACCCTGTTCCCAAGAGGAAGAGCTGCCCCTTTGGCTGAAAGCTCTCAACTTTTTGTTTTCTTATGAAGCAGTCTCACTCCTGCCCAGGTTTACCTTCACTCACTCTGAAGTCCCAGGCCTCAAACTCCCAGTGATCCTCCCACCTCAGCCTCCAGGGTGCTGGGGTTCTGTCACCACATCTCATGCTAATTAATTACTTTTCATTTATTCCTCACCTCCTGGGATAGATGAAGATTTGAACCCCTTTTTGCTTTTGGTGGTTGTCAATATATTTAGGAATATGAATACTGAGGGATGGCAACATTCCGTGTTGCTATATGAATAGTAATACGTCTCTACCCCCTTCCTGTTTCTTTTTGCAGTGTTAAGGATTGAACCCTGAGCATGAAAGGCAAGTGCTTGACCACTGTATCACATCAGCAGCCCTGTTGCAGCTCTTTACAGCTTGTTTTGAGAATTTTAGGCCCAGGACCCACAGGCTGATGCCATGCTTTTTTTTCTGAGGTAGGTCTTGCTCCTGTGGGGGGACGTGGAATTCACTGTGTAGTCTCAGACTGGTCTCGAACTCAGAGACTCTCCTACTTCTGTTCCCTAATGCTGGTGGGATTAAGGCATGGTACCTTATTTTAAGGTAGAAGGCACTATTATTTC
The DNA here is from genome assembly GCA_004024765.1 of Zapus hudsonius. NCBI lineage: Eukaryota > Metazoa > Chordata > Mammalia > Rodentia > Dipodidae > Zapus > Zapus hudsonius. Next base: position 26,056 of record PVHP010009272.1, read on the forward strand.
AGAGTTTCTGATGTGGCTGGGGAGACGGCCCAGTGGAATAAGGCACTTGCTTTCAAAGCCTGCTTGCCTGGGCTTAATTCTCTAGCACCCATGGGACACCAGACACACATAAAAATAGCCATACATTGCCGGTCGTGGTGGTGCATGCCTTTAACCCCAGCACTTGGGAGGCAGAGGTAGGATTGCCATGAGTTCAAGGCCACTCTGAGACTACATAGTGAAATCCAGATCAGCCTGGGCTAGAGCGAGACCCTACCTCAAAAAAAAAAAAAATACATGCATCTGGTGTTTGTTTGCAGAGGCTCTGACTACCCCTCCACCTCCCACATGTGCAAATATAAATAATAAAAACTTACAAAAACAGTCCCTTTCACCATTTTCATAATGTGGTTTCACTCTAGCCAACCGAGGCTGGCTTTGAACTCACATCTATCTACCCATCCTCAGTGTCCCAAGCGCTGGGAGTAAAGGTGTGAGCTACCAAGTCCAGCTCAAAGAAATGAACTTTAGTTAGTTAATGCTTCTAAGTGCTTCCTCTTAGAGAACGGGAGGCATGAACAAGCTTAGCTACTTCAAATGGTATCTGGGTCTTCTCTAGGTCAAATCCTCTTACAGAAGACCAGTATCATTTGTCGTGTTCCAGTCCTAAACCTGGGTGGCAGAGAAGTACGTGGTGACTCAAATGTCACTGCAGAAAGTAGAAGAGTGAGAGTCTGAGGTGGGTGAGGAGACCCCTGCTTGCCCTGGTCTGTGATACTCCCACACGAGCTTCACAGGGCTCCCCACGAGAGCAAGATGACAGGTGGGCCAGCACGAGGAGCATCTGTTCCCCACCAGAAATGACGGGAGTAGGTGGAGTTTATCCAACTCCCTACATATTTCCAGATGTTGAGTTGAACAGGCAGACCTGAGCGCTTGGACAGAGGGTACCTTCAACTGAAAACCAGAGAGCACAAAGGAATGACACTCCACCTCTGGATCTAGGGATCCTTTTCAGGGGAGAGGCACGATGTGCACAGTGACAAAGGACTCCCTTCACCTACAATCCCAGGGTCCCTTCACATCTGGTTCATAGTGAGGTCTTGGAGTGAGAAACCCAGCAAACAAGGAAATGAGGGCTCTACTTGTAAGACTGAAATTCTGTCTACATCTTTCCATATAATCATGAAAGTAAGAACTGCAACATTTCTTCTCCTAGCATGGTAAGCAAGGAATTGAGTCTGTTGTGCTCAGACTAAACTCTCAGCATACAGCTTAGAGAAGTTTTAGAGGTGTTGGTCCTATGAAAAAGCAGAACACACATTTCTCCATTGCAACAAAAATCTTTTTTCTTATGTATTTACGTGTGCAGGCAGGCAGATGCACGTAGAGGACAGAGGTCAACATTGGATGTTTTCGTCAACTGTTCTCTTAACTTTTTTTTTTTTCTTTTTTCGAGGTAGGGTCTCACTCTAGCCAGGCTGACCTGGAATTCACTATGTAGTCTCAGGGTGTCCTTGAACTCATGGCAATCCTCCTACCTCTGCCTCCCGAGTGCTGGGATTAAAGGCGTGCGCCACCACGCCCGGCTTTAACTTGTTATTTTTGAGACAGGGTCCAATGTAGTCCAGCTTGTCCTCACTCACTACAAAACAAATGACTACCTTGATCTCTGATCCTTTGTCTCCACCTCCCAAGTGCTAGGATTATAGGTGCACACCACCATACCTGTTTGTGGTATTGGGAATTGAACCCAGGGCTTCATTCATGCTAGACAGGCACTCTGATCAACTAAACCACACCCTTAGCCCTGCACCTTATTATTTATTTATTTATTTATTGAGGTAGGGTTCCACTTTAGCCAAGGCTGTCCTGGAACTCACTCTGTGAACTCACAGCAATTCCCTTCCCTCTGCCTCTCGAGTGCTGGGATTAGAGTGTTCCACATCTGGCCCTGCACCTGATTTCTGAGACAGGCTCTCACAGGAGCTCAACAACTAAGCTATCCTCCTGTCTCAGCTTCCTCAGCAATGGGATTGCAGGCATACATTGTGCTGGGGATCATGCTTGTGTGGCAAGCACTTGACTGAGTCATCGCCCAGCCCCACACAAATCTCTTGGGAGCCACGCTAACATTTCCAGCACATGTTAAACTGTTATATACTAAATAATAAACGAAATTTCTTGGGAAGTTAAAAAGAGAGATTTGCATCTTTTCATCACAATGGAGCAGAACTCCTTCAATCTTCAAAGTTGGCGAACTTTTTTTTCTGTGGTTTTTATGTTCACATCTAACTTGTCCACTTTTGTTGTCAGCCGGTCGAGAATGTCATCCTGCTCCTCAATTTCCGTCTGCATCCCCAGGGCTATGTCCTTGAGACGGCCCAGGCCCATGGACAGCTCATCTGTGAGAAGGAGATGTACACAGACTTGAGCAAAGGCAGTCATGACATTGACAAGTGTTTCCTGCCAACATCTGCATTACTGAGTCTTCCTCCAGAGAGACACAGCTCCTAAGCGTTGCTTACATTCTCCAAAGAAGCAAGTAAGAAGAAAATCTGTTTATTCAATACAAGCAGTATGTGCTTAAGCCGAAGCCCCCAGATAAACATCATTAATAGCATTTTGTGTTTTGTTTACTTTTTGAGAGACGGGTAGGAGCAAGGTATGCAGGTGTGTGCCTCCAGTCCTAGCACTCAGGAGGCTGAGGTAGGACGACTGTCATGGATTTGAGGCCAGCCTAGGACTGGGCTGGAGTGAGACCATTCCTGGAAAAGCAACAACCAAAGACAAGAGTGTGGCTAGACAGCCCTACTTGGCCTGTAATTTGCTATGAAAATCAGGTCGGCCTTAAATGGCAATCCTCCTGCCTCAGCAGTCCCAGTGCTGGGACTACAGAGGCGTGGCACCATGACTGGCTTCTGGATTTTGTTCTTTCTTATTTCTTTCCTTTCTTTCTTTCTTTTTTGGTTTTTTGGAGGCAGGGTCTTGCTCTAGCCCAGGCTGACCTAGAATTCCCTATGTAGTCCAGGCTGGCCGAAGCAGGTGGATTATTGCAACTTTGAGGCCAGGAGCCACCATACTTAGCTAATAGTGTCCATTTTGCAGTAGTTGTTTATGGATCTCTTTAGTGACATTGGTGATTGAACCCAGCGTTCTGCATTCTTCCAGGGAGCTACCTTCCCAGTTCCTCCCTTCTAAGGTTTTGAGATAGGGTCTCATTCAATTCTCCAGCCTGGTCTGGAATTTGCAGTCCTGTTGTCTCAGCCTCCCAAGTAGCTGGGATACAGAATCTATGTGTCTCCATGCCAGGCAAGCTCTGCTTCTTGGGGTTATTGAAACTTATGGCCTTGCCTGTGTGGTTGCCCCAGGCTTCAGGAAACTGCTTGTTTTGGGAGGGCAAGGACAGGAGAGCAAGGCTGAGATTTAACATAAACAGCATGTTAAAGCAACAGCACCAGGCAAGGCAACTGGAAGCCTTCAACAAACATCGCTAAGGAGGCTGTGGTGACACGGGCAGGCCTGTGACATGCATGTACTCCCTTCCCACAGAATTTCAGAAGGAAACACCTGGTTTCTGGATTTTTTCTTTTTTTGTGGAGGGCAAGGTGTTTTGAAACAGGATCTCCCCGTAGCTCTGGTAGCCCATCCTACCTGTAGCCATTCTGTGCTGCCTTCTGAGTGGTGGGCTTACAGGCATATGCTGCCGTAGCTGGCTCTGACTTAAACACTGTGGTTTTGTTTTCTGTTTTCAAGGTACTAGCCCAGGCTGACCTGGAATTCACTATGTAGTCTCAGGCTGGCCTTGAACTCATGGTGATCCTCCTACCTCTGCCTCTCAAGTGCTGGGATTAAAGGCGTGTGCCACCAAGCCTGGCTCTTTTTTTTTTTTTTCAGCCCCAGATTGGGTTTGAACCCCTGATCCTCATTGTTGGCCTTAGAGTTGGAATTACAGGTGTGTCACCAGCAGACACAACTCTGATTTCTTTTGAAGGAGCATCCTGGAGGCCATGTGGCCAATGCAGGAACGAACATGACAAGTGCTAATTCTTACCAGGCTAAGTGTCTTCCTATGTGCTTGGGTGTGTTGGCTAACAAGTCTCCTGCCAATCCTCACAGGCATCCATTCCACAGGAGGAACCCCTGTGGTTCATGAGGCATGCCGGAGGCACAGAGTGACTGGCTGCATCCAGTCTGCACTTCTTCCTCACAAGGACACTGAGGTCCCTGCTGTGTTCAGGATCCAAGCAGTGGTGATGGCTGGACTGAAAGCCAGAAATATACAGAAGCAGACAGATTCCTGAGAGCTAGTTGCAAAAGGAACAGGCAGCGAGGGAGCAATGGCATGTTGGCTGTGGTGGCCTAAGAAGACACGAGAGCTGTGAAGGCGGCCACATTCTCCAGCCTTACCTAGGTTGCTGTCAATCTTCTGGTGATAGGCACGGAGGGTCGAGTTCTTCGGGTAAACCTCGGTGCCCACAGCAGAGTCAGGCCCTCTAGGGACTGGGTCTGAGTTTAGAAAGAAATCAGGAAAATGGTTAACTGACATCTTTGGGATGCTGGTCTATAAAATGGTTCCTTTTTTTTTTTGGTTTTTCGAGGTAGGGTCTCATTGTAGCCCAGGCTGACCTGGAATTCACTATGTAGTCTCAGGGTAGCCTTGAACTCACAACAATCCTCCTATCTCTGCCTCCTGAGTACTGGGATTAAAGGCATGCGCCACCATGCCCAGCTTAAAACGGTTCCTTTTTTAAACAAACATACACCAGATGCTTATACCAGTTTTTGTGTCTGACTTAATGTGAGTAGCTTGGGAATTGAATCTGGGCTGGCAGACTTTATAAGCAAGTGCCTTTATTATTATTTTTTAAAATATTTCATTTATTTATTTGAAAGAGAGAGAGATAAAGAGAGAGAATGGGTGCATGAGGGCCTCCAGCCACACTGCAAATGAACTCCAGACACATGCGCCCTCTTATGCATCTGGCTTTATATGGGCACTGGGGAATCAAACTCTGGTCCTTCTGCATTGCAGGCAAACGCCTTAACTGCAAAGCCATCTCTTCAGCCCAAGCAAGTGCTTTTAATCCCTGAGCCAAAGCACGCCCTCTTTTTAAAAATCTTTGTGTGTGAGGGTGCAAGTGTGCTATGGTGCATGTGCCATTGTTTCTGGTTCATTATGCTGTGTATAAAGCCAAGCAAGCTGGCCTGTGAGCTTTTGGGATTGTCCTGTCTTCCATTCCTATCTTGCTGGGATTACAGATGCACCTACCATGCCTGAACTTGAGTCACTGTGTTTGCACAATAAGCACTATTATACACCACATCATCTACCCAGCCTGAAGTTGATCATTTTTCTTTTCTTTGGCCCTAAGGAATCACCCCAGGGAGTCACTTGTGCTATGAAAGCACTCTCCCACCAATTACACTTCTAGCCCAGCATAATATTGATTTTAATCTGAAAAGGAAGGGGAAGGAAGGAGGTGGCTAGCTATGAGGGACAAGAGTGGGGAAGGTTCAGGAGTTGGAGAGACATTCCCATGGGGCAGGTCAGGCTTTCAGTGCATCCCTCATCCCTTGGCAGATCAAAGATCCTGAATTTACAGGTCCCCTGATGTGATAGTTGGTCTTGTCAACCTGATGGGATTTACAAGCTCGATGGAAACAAGTCTGTGGGCCTGGCCGTGCTGTGTGATGAGGAGAAAAACAGCTATTGTATCACATAGGAGACTCAAGATTGGGTCTGTTGCTCTCCCCCCACCCCCATAGGAGAGGGCTGGGGAAAGACTGAGATCTAATATGGGACACTGGAGGCCTCATGGCCTCAGAGGGGAGACAGAATATAGGAGGCAAAAGATCAAGGGATGGTGAGCTCCATGCATCCAGCCACAGGGAGGTTGTTACCCATGTGTGAATAACATGAACAAAATTTGGCTTCTTTGAGGTATCCAGGCTCCTGTGAGTAACTCTTGCTTGTACTTTCTCATTGGTTTGTCAAGGTAAACATTGGTAGCCAGCCTTTAGTTTGTGGGGGGTACCCTTCCTGGGGGATAAGCACTTATTGGCTTCTCCCCAGAAAATAGTTATGCAACAGTCTGTGAAGTACTTTCAAGATGAGGTCAACTGATGGACACACCCACCCTAAATGTAGGTACCACCATTCTGTGGGCTGGAGTCCTGGACTGAATAAAACAGAGAAGGCAAGTTGAGCACCAGCATTCATGTCTCTCTCCTTCCTGACCGTGGATGCAATATGACCAGCTGCCTCAAGCTTCTGCCACCATGTCTTGTCTGCCTCGACAGAATGGTGAACTGTGAGCCAAAATAAAACTCGCCCTCCTTAGGTTGCTTCTGCCAGGTATTTGTTGAGCAACAAGAAAAGGAACTAATATACCTGCTTAGGCCTTGGAACAGCTCTGGAAAGTTACGCCAGCAACTACACAGCAGAGGAGTTGCACTGATGTAAAACTGCACACTCATGGGAAAGTATTTTTTTGTTTGTTTCTTTCAAGGTAGGGTCTCACTCTATTCCAGGCTGGCCTTGAACTCACAGTGATTTGCCTATCTCTGCCTCCTGAGTACTAGGATTAAAGGTGTGCACCACAATGCCTGGCTTTTTAAATATTTTTATTTATTTGGGAGGAGGGAGAGAGACAAAGCCAGAGAGAGAAAAACAGACAGACAGACACAGAGAAAATGGGTATATCAGGACCTCTCGGCACTGCAAATGAACTCCAGATGCATTCACCACTTTGTGTATCTGGCTTACTATGGGTACTGGGGAAATGAACCTGGGCCATTAGGCTTTGTAAGCAAGTGACTGCTGGGCCATCTCTCTAGCCTGCTTTGTTTTTTTGTTTTTGTTTTTTTTTTTTTTTTTTGAAACAGGGTCTCATTCTGCATCCCATGGACTTTAAAATCATCTCTAGCCCAAGCTGACCTGGAACTCACTCTGTAGGCCCAGGCTTGCTCTGAACTCACTTTAATCCTCCAACTTCAGCCTGCTGAGATTAAAGGTATGTGCCATTACACCCAAATAATTCTCTTTTCTGAAACAGGTCTATGTAGTCCAAGCTGGCCTTGAACTCACTATGTAGTTGGGGATGGCCTTGATCGCCTGAGTTTCCTATCTCTACCTCCGAAGTATTGGGATTATAGTCGTGTGTCACCACATCTGGCCACTTCTCTTTTTTTTCTGAGACAGGTACTTGCTATGTATCCCAGGATGGGCCTCAACATCACAATCCTCCCGCCCAAGCTTCCTGACCACTATGGTCTCACGGTATCTGGTGAAGGACCCTTGTGTTGACAATTGACCGACCCAATAACTCAGGATCATTTCTCTCATTTTAAGAAGCTGGCTGATTAGCCACTACAGCTTCTTCCAGAAGCATAATTCTCCTTCTGTCTATAACCTAATGTATTCATGAACTCTGAGGTTAGTACTACTTCGACTCCTCTGGGACTATTCTACTTAGCACAGGGAGTACTCCTATAGTTTGTTTTTATTTATTTTATTTATTTTTTTTAATATGGAGTTTCACTTGTTCATTGGTACTTTCTTTTTTTTTCCATTTTATTTATTCATTTTCTTTTTTTTATATTTATTCACTTTCAAGCAGAGAGAGAGAGAGAGAGAAGAAAGAGAGAGAACCAGGGTCACCACCTTGTGGGTCCTGGGGAACTGAACCCAGGGCCTTAGGCACTGGAGGCAAGTGCCTTAACCGCTGAGCCATCTCTCCAGCCCTGCAGTTTGGTTTTAAACGGCTGGACTTGCTCAGAGAACACTGAGTATATACCAATTGCAGGCAGGTTCATGTCTAAAGGGATGCATGCCCATTCTTAAACCACCCTCCCGAGAGGAGAAACGGAGCCAGGAATCACACTCTATGTACAATTCTGGTTCCCTGAGAATGTGCTGGGCCCCCTTTTATCTTCACCCAGCACGTGCCAGCTGCTGGAGCCCCTGTGCATCACCCCTTGCCTCTAGGATGCAAATATGAGTCTGCATGTCCACTCACCAGCAGTGTCCAGCATCCTGAGGTTTGGGTGGCTGGCCTGGTACTTTGCTTCTTGTTCTTTACTTGTACTTATCGCTTCTTTCAACCTTTCGATAAAAGGAAAAAAGAAACATCAGAGGAAACCCTCCCTAGTTGGGAATCCTCCTGGGCACCATGCTCAAGAAGATGAGGCCTATTAACAAGTGAGACTACAAACCACTCTAGCCAAGGATCAAGACCCCGGCGCCCAAATTACTCACCATCTAGTTCCCCCAACACATTTTTCGCTTTGCTTTTTCTTTTTGAAATAATGCTCTTTATTTGTGTCTGCATGGAGGGGTCACGCATGTCTGTCCAGGTGCCACTTTGCACACGGCTTCACTCGAGCGCCAGGCAGGCTCTGCAAGCAACACCTTTAAAACCCCAGCGCCCTGCCCCCCTCCATTTGTGGTTTGAGGCAGGCTATCATGTAGCCAAGGCTGGCCTCAGGAATGCTGTGTAGCTGGGCTGGTGCGATGGCTCTCAGTGCCTAAAGCCCCGGGTTCGATTCCCCAGGACCCACATAAGCCAGGCCCACAGGGTGGTGGCCCTAGTGTTCTCTCTTTCTCTCTCTCATCTCTCTGCTTGAAAATGAATAAATAAAATATTAAAAAAAAAAGACTGCTATGTAGCTGAAGATGACCTTGAGCTTCTGATCTGCCTACCAAGAGCTGGGCTATAGGCTTCACCACCTTATTACATTCCATATATTAATTTTTTTGGTAGTAATATATACATGACGTAAAATTTCCTTATTTATTTTATAATCATAATGAATATCTACAGATGAGCACTTGCATTGGACTGGATGACAGAGACTTAGTCTTCTTTTTTTTGACACAGGGCCTCATGTGGACCAGGCTGGCCTTGAGCTGAGTAGCTGCGACAGCCTCCACCTCCTGCTTGCACCGTCCAGCTAGCGTACTTATTTATTTCTTTTGGTTGTTCGAGGCCGGGTCTCGCTAGTCCAGGCTGACCTGGAATTCACTCTGGAGTCTCAGGGTGGCTTTGAACTCCTGGTAGCAATCCTCCTACCTCTGCCTCCCGAGGGCTGGGATTAAAGGAGTGCGCCACCATGCCCGGTTTAAAAATTTTTTTTAATGGTTTCATTTACTGAAAAGAATGTAACAGGCTCTTGGCATTGAGACCCGAGAGCTGACCTTTTTTTCTTTTCCTGTGTACCATTATAGCTGTAGGAGTGATACTTAGATCACGAAAATGTGGTTTCTGGGTAGAAAACGGTTCAGTCTCCAAGAAAGTCAACTTTTCAGACAGTGACAGGAGCAATGACATGACGTCTGAGAGAGGTGGGCCTTGGCTGGAAACCCTGTGTAAGTTAAGGGAACATGGAAATGAGGCCATGTCACCAAGAAGGCTGAGTCAGCAAGGACAGCTAGCACTTACTGAGACACAAAGCTGCAGAGAAGCCCAAAGGGTTTGTGTGCTACGGCTATACAAAGGCAACACATGAAGAGCTTTAAGTTGAAATAGTCCGTATGCATGAAGAGTTTTGAGAAGATAATAAAAATGCTATTATTTATTATATCTTATAAAGTAATTATACATATTAGTGATTTTTGAAAAACTAGGGACTGAGTAGTATGCAGTCACGAGACTGTTCTTTTCATTTATTTGTGTCGCTGGGGATGGAACCCAGGGCCTCTCACAGGCTACTCACTGTACCACTGAGGTACACCTGAAGCCCCTGCTGTGTCTTGAAATGGACAATGGCCTTTGGGGCCCTGGTTTCTGCCCCCAGCTCCTCCTTCCGCCATGCAAAAGGCCAGCTTCCCAGTGTTCCCTTCCTCTCCATTAGAGCCACCCTCACCTTCTTGGGGCCTGTCTCCTGCTGACCCTCTGCCTCCCATACGCTCTCCAGCAGTGATGGCTGTGGCTCCACCACAGTGACAGTTCCAGGAAGATCATGGCTGTTCAGGACACAGAAAGAATCTACACACACCTAACCTATAAAGCTGCAGATTCACTCAGTACATGTGGGTAGTCACTGAATTACTGAGGCGTTTTGTTTAAAAGTTCTGCTCTTGAGCTGGAGAGATGGCTCAGCGGTTAAGGCACTTGCCTCCAGTGCCTAAGGCCCCAGGTTCAATTCCCCAGGACCCACATAAGCCAGACCCATAAGGTGGTGGCCCTGGCGCTCTCTCTCTCTCTCTCTCTCTCTCTGCTTGAATCCCTTCCTCCATCAGCAGGTCTGAGGGCACAAGGCCTCTCCCTGAGATTTCCAGGTGCTGATGCTGTACTCACCTGCTGCTGGGCTGGGGGGTGATGATGCCATTCTGTTGGGGTGGGGTCTCTACCGGCTTGGGCTTGAAGTAGTTGACAAAACCCCCAAACATACTCTTGATGCTGTTGATGTGTTTCTGGCTCATTTTCAAATCCTGGTCCATCTTGTCCACCATTTTCTCTGTGTGCTCTAGGACTCCTCGCTGCCGGACCAGCTCCTGCAGAAGGTGAGCAGCAGTAGCACGCCTTTCTGAAATTCCTCCTTGCTGACAGTGGGGCCTTCATAAACCCCAGCAGGTGCGCATGTGCTGACGCCACTATCTGTAGACGGCATGTGATTCCGACCTTCCCCTTGCTTCTCCACCTGCTCCTGAGAGGGGGGCTCACAGGACCGCACTGAGACAGCAGGGGCACAGGCAGCACTCTTTAGCCCCCGGCCATCTTGATGACCCTTTCAGGCCTGGACCTAGCACTGCCCCTTCATCGGGACCCTGTCTTCTTCCTGTTCAGATTCAGGTGCTCAGCGCTCCAACTACGCCTGCTAACACATGTCAAATCTCCGATTCAACTTCACAGATGAATGTCTTTCTGAGCCGTATCAGTGTCTGATTCCACTGCATTCACACCTGTACAAAGCTCAAGCTCCTTGTCTCCAGTGAGCCCATCATACTCTTCCATGGTGTACTAACACCCCTCTAATAGCCCTTTTCCCCAAAAGAAATTTGTCTCAAGAGTCTCTGCTGACCTGGCCTTTTCCAGTCAGTCTTTCTTCCTTCCCCTTTCCCCCTTTCCTCCCTCTGCTTTCCTCTCTTACTCTCCCTGTTCTTTCTTCCTCTCTTTTCTTCTCTTTTTCTTTCTCACAGTGATAGGGCTCAAACGCAAGGCCTCATATGTTAGGTGAATGTTCTACTATTGCACTACATTCTATATCCCACAAACGTGCATGTATGTATTATAGACTTATGTATACATGTGATATATATGTGTGTGTATTTTAAGGGTCACAGAGACTTTATTAGAGAAAAGAAGGCAGGAGGGGTAGAGAGCTCACATGGGAGTAGAGGTCATTCCTCCCATCTCAGCCCAGGCTGTGACAAAGGGGGGTTTACTGGAGCACAGCCAAAAGAGCATACATACATATGCGTGTGTGTGTGCGTGCACACACTATACACACATATACATTTTTGTTTGTTTTTTCGAGGTAGGGTATTGCTCTAGCCCAGGCTGACCTGGAATTCACTATGTAGTCTCAGGGTGGCCTTGAACTCACAGCAATCCTCCTACCTCTGCCTCCCAAGTGCTGGGATTAAAGGCGTGTGCCACCACGCCCAGCTCTCTGGCTGATTTTTAAGGACAATACACGAATGAATCTGAAGTTGGATAGACACTCAGTGCAGCTGAGGCTGGGAGGTGGGGTGGGCAAGGCTCTGTGGCCCACCAGGACAGTCTGGACACAGGACTTAGGCCACTCCTCCTTTTCATTTAGAAAGCTTCAGGGATAACAAGACGCCGGCACTACCTCCCCAGTTTAACAGGGAGATCTTTTTTCTCTCAGTACACAAGTGACACACTTTTTCACCCAGAAATTTTAGTTACTATGCTAACTTGGTGAGGTATCCTGATGTCTACTGTGGAGTCACAATGGAAGTGTAGAGAAATATGTGAGGGTGGCATTCTTCCAGAGAGGAAGAAAGCCAGGGAAGGAGTGCTGCTCCTGTGTCTGAAGCTGCTTTTTTCACTGGAGGTCATGAGACCAGCAAAGCAGGAACCGCTTCTTTGACTAACATCCTCCCAGAAGGCAGAGGAAATGATTGGCTTCAATAGGCTTCTGACCCAATTCCAACCACTGAGGAGGAAACATGGGGCGGCAGGGAAGCATGATGGTGCTTGCTCAGTACCTTCTGGAAGCACGGGCTGGCCAGCCTCGAGTGCTCAGGGTCTGGAGATGGGTTCCCATGGAACACATCTAGATGTGGGTGGCGCCATGTCTTCCCCTGTTGCCTCCGTGAAAATAAGGCCAATGAAGGGTTCAGGGCACCCCCACAAGTTCCTTGTTTTCTAAGGTTGTATTGGTGCTGGGCATTGAGGAAGGCAGATGGGCCCATGCTTCACTGAGCTCATTTGCATGCAAGGCTGCTTCTCTGCCACAGTGAACCCCCAGCAGGGATTCCTGTCTATGGAGGAGTCCAAAGGGTGGGATGGGGTGGGGTAAAGCCTGGGGCACAGGGAATGACTGGCATGAACAGGAATTTAGAGGTGAAGTGAAACTGTGCCATGAGCACAGAGGGGAGTGGGTAGGGATGCCCGGCCGCACCCAGGAGGAAACAAAAGGAGAGATGCTGAGGTCTTCAAGGGTAGTGGTGACCACAGCACAACTGCAACCCACAGCCAAGGCTCCTGAAACATCCAGTGTGCTCTACCTGAGTCCTTAATTAATGAGCCAAATGAGCTGAAACCAGAAATTTGAAATTTATGGTTTTTTTTTTTTTTTTTTTGGTTTTTCAAGGTAGAGTCTCACTTTAGTCCAGGCTGACATGGAATTCACTATGGAGTCTCAGGGTGGCCTTGAACTCATAGTGATCCTCCTACCTCTGCCTCCCGAGTGCTGGGATTAAAGGCGTGCATCACGATGCCAGGCTCAGAAATTTATGTTTCTTGTCCCAAGGGAACACACACACACACACACACACACACACACACACACACACACTCACACATGCATGCACGCATACACACATACACACACACTCCTAGAGGCACTGGCTGGGGCAGCTGAGCAAGTGTGGAGCTTGCTGGTTTCTGTCTGACTGAAGTAGCCATGGCAACAAGTAGATTCAGAAACAGAAATCAGATTTTAGGTTAAAAAACATCACTGAGGGTTGAGAGTGTGATTCATGTTAGTGTGTTCACCTGTCATTTTCTGATGACCTAGGTGCCAGCCCCAGCATCAGAAAACCACACACACACACAGACCCCAGGCGGTAATGTGGGCACTACTCCACACATTTGTATAGCCTACCTAGCCTAACCTGGAGCTAGATAGGACTGAGTTGTTACCTTTCGCATTTCAAAAGAAGATCTCGTTTCTGGCCTACTTCCTTGCCATTGCATTATCCTGCCTGAAGAGTGTCTGAGTGCCTGGGCCAGGAAAGAGGCCAAAGGTTCACCAGATCAGCTCCACTCCTGGAGCTGGAGACTGAGGCCTGCAATACCTGGGTGACAGACATGAAAAAAACAGGACACTGCGGAGAAAGGCAGAGAGCAGAGTAAGGCTCAAGTAAAAGGCTACTGTGGCGGGCCTGGTGGCGCATGTCTTTAATCCCAGCACTCAGAGGCAGAGAGATAGGAGGATCAGCATGAGTTCGAGGTCAGCCTGGGCTAGAGTGAGACCTTACCTCAAAAAAACAAAAAGAACCTAGAGAGGGATTACCTAATTTAGCAGCTGTCTTCCTGCCTCCATCAGTGTCACTGTCCCAGGAAGTGGCTGCTCCAAACCAGCTTTCCAGCAAACAGGGGTACTACCCTGTGGCAGCAGGCTTGCCTTGATGGCCATTGCTCCTGATGGCTGGGAAGGCTGTCTTCTCTCTGCTGCCTCTCTGAATGTGCAGTGTAGCTTCACTAACAGGTGCTGGGAAGATACTGAGGTGAGCGGGCCTGTGAGGAGCCTATGTTGGCCAGGGAAGCGATGTCATGTGTGAACTCTACGACTGGTGTTGGTGTGGCAACCATATGGGCCCCAGTGTGTTTTTTGCGGAGCTGCAATCCCAGGCTCCAGACAAGGTCACTGTGGCATGATATGATGCTGGAGAGGCAGCGTCTGTGACCAGGATGGTGAAAGGGTGAACAAAGCCTATGTCCAGGGCTGGGGAAATCAGTCTTTAAAGGTGTTTGCTTACAAAGCCTGTGGGCTTTGTGAAAAGATGTTTTAGGAAGGGGCTGATGGTAACTGGCCTTGAACTTGCATAGATCCTCTTGCCTCCCATGTGTAGGAATTAGAGGTGTGTGACTTAGTTTTTAGTGGCTTGCTTAGTAGGCGTGGGACCCTCAATCAAGTGACCTAATTGCTCACAGCCTGGCCTAATGGTACATGCCAATGAGTTCAGCACTACTAAAGTTGGAGGAGGAGCAAGGCCAGCCCAGCAATATAGTGAAATCTTGTGTCCAAACAAAAAGGCCAGGCATAGTGGCATGTGTTTGTAAATCCTAGCACTCAGGAGGCTGAGATAGGAGAATCATCAGGAATTCACAGCCAGCCTGCTACAGAATTCCAGTCAGCTTGGGCTAGCATGAGACATTGCCTGAAATAAAACAACAAACAAACCCAGCTCTTTTTGGGCTGGCCAGCACAGATTCCTGACCTCCAGGCTTGGGTAATCCCTGGTGGCTGAGATGAGCGAGCCCCCTTCTCCCATATGGACTTTTCCCCTCTGGCCTCCCTCGTGGCAGAAGTGTTCTGTAATCTCTCCTATTTCCTTCTCTTAATCTAACATCTCTCTGAACCTTTAAAAACAAAAACAAAAACAAAGTAACATGGGGCTGGGGCTGGGGCTGGAGAGATGGCTCAGTGGGTAAGGCACTTGCCTCCAGTGCCTAAGGCTCCCAGTTCAATTCCCCAGGACCCACATAAGCCAGACTCACAAGGTGGTGGCCCTGGTGCTCTCTCTCTCTCCCCCTCTCTCTGTATCTCTCTGCTTGAAAACAAATAAATACAATATTAAAAAAAAATCCCTCTGTAACAATCTTCCTTTAAAAAAACAAAGTTTTTTTGTGGTTAAATGCACTTGCTTGCAAAGCCTATGGCCCTGTGTTTGATTATCAGTACCCATGTAAAACCAGAGGCATCCATCCTCAGTTCATTTGCAGTGTCAGGAGGTCATGGTGTGCGGATACTCCATGGCCCTAGGGTCTCAAACAATTCCTGTGGATCTAAGCCACCACTTCTAACTTGGAACGTAAGAATCTAGTACACAGAGGTAAAAGCCACAAGCTAAGCATCATTAACAAGGCTAAAATAGGAAGGGAGATGACCAACTAGGGATACTGCAACAGGATGAGTAGACAAGGGAATATCAACGTAGAAATGACACAGATAACAACTTGAGAAGTTAGCCAATACACCTCATTCCTGTCCAAGGCCCTAAGTGATTAGGAGACAAGAGACAATGGATTTGGTCAGAGAAGGATTATGAAGACCGGAGCTGAAAGACAGTACTTTTTTTTTTTGTTTTTCAGGGTAGGGTTTCAATCTATCCCTAGGCTAACCTGGAATTCACTATGTAGTCTCAGGTAGGTCTCGAACTCATGGTGATCCTCCTAACTCTGCCTCCCGGTGCTGTTATTAAAGGTATGTGCCACCACGCCTGGCCTTAGCACTTTTGTTCATAACTCCTATATTTTATTATTTATTTATTTGAAAGAGATGGAGGAGGGAGAGAAAGAGAATGGGCACACCAGGGTCTAAATGAACTCCAGATGCATACACCATTTTGTACATCTGGCTTTATGTGGGTACTGGGAAATAGAACCCTGGACATCAGGTTTTGTAAGAAAGTGCCTTTAACTGCTGAGCTCTCTTTAGAGCTTCAACTACTAGATTTTAAAACTGCAAAATGTTTGAGATCATTCTTAGCTGATGTTATCAGGGATCTCTTAATTGTTTTTTCCTTTCGACAAACAAAACTGTTTTAGTGGTAGGCTGAGGAGAAGAATGTTGCGTCCAGGAATAATTGTCATTGAAAGTGTTAGTCTCAGCTAGTGGTGGGGAGGCTGAGGCTAGTGGAGTGAGATCCTGTCTCAAAAAAAAAATAAAACCCCCAAACCAACCAACCTAGTCTATGAAATCTTCCGTGGATGCAAAGTTGAGTTTGAACAACAGACTGCCATAATCCACACGGTATCTGTGTGGGATACACAACCAATCTTGGGATGTGGCTTACTCAGTCGGAGTCCAGGCATACTTCAGTACCCACACGGATAGGGTGAGGAAGCAGTCAGGGATGTGGGAAGAACTCAAGGCCCTGGTGATCTGATGCCTCGGGGTGCCGGCAGCAGGCACCTGTGGCGCACAGCTCTCTCTCTAACTGGGTCACTGGAAATGGCCCAAGGCTTCTTGCCCAAGCCGGGGCAGAAAAGTACCGCCACCACGTCCCTGATCCTTAGACTCCCTTGGACGGAATAGTGTGTTTGCCTTTTAGAGAGGTATGCGGGGGTCGGGGTTAACCACGGAGTAATAGCTGTAGGTCTCCGCCCCCCGCCCCACGGTTAACTGAAAAGGACTGGCCGGTTCATCGCCTCGGGCTCACCTCGGAGGTGGCGACCCCGATCTGCTCGGACTCGTACATGTGGGCCAGGGACCTGCTGGTGCTGGCGGCGGTGGCCTCGGCCCTGCGCAGCACCTCCTGGCGCAGGAACCGCTGCCGGTCCGCGGGAGCTTCGGGCCCGGTGGGGAGGTCGCGGGCGTCCCCGTCCTCCGCATCATCGTCGAAAGGATTGTAGCTTTTAGAATAGGCCGACATGATGCCGACGCACGGGTGAGAAGAAGCCAGCGGCCCAGGACAGGTGCCGCTCGACCGAGCCCTGCCGGGCCAACCCGCGGAGGCCGCCGCCGCGCGAGCTACTTCCGCCCTCGTGAGCCGCCCGCCCCGCCTCGGGAGCCGACCCTCACCCAGCGCCGTCCAGGGAGATCACTTCCGCCCCGCGAGGCCACGCCCACGCCGCCCCAGACCCCGCCCCCTCTCCGGCCCGTCGGGCCCGCTGCTGGGACGGACCACGCCCCCGCCACCGAGGTCACGTGGGCTAGAAGCCGGATGCGGCTGCGCCTGCGCGGTGGGGCCGGGGCTCTGGCGGGCCGGGTGAGGGGAGCCGGCGGGCTGCGGCGCAGGACGGCGCGACCATGGCTGCGGCCGCGGCCCGGGGAGGCGGCGGCGGCGGCGGCTCGGGGCCCAGCGCGGGCTCTGGCGGCGCGCGGGGCTTCTATTTCAACACTGTCCTCTCCCTGGCCCGCTCGCTGGCCGTGCAGAGACCGGCATCCTTGGAGAAGGTACAGCGGCCGCTCGACGGGGAGCCTGCGGGGTGCAGCGGGGGTGTGGGGGGGCTCACGGGTGGGGGTCTCGTAGGACCTGGTGAGGAGAGGGGTCCACGCGGAGGGCACCGGTGGGCGTGGGGGCTCATCTTGTGACACCCGTGGGCGGGGAGCCCAGTCTGGAGGCTGGGTGCCCTGGAGGGGTAGAGGGGTGGGCCGAGGACCCTGGGTACAGACCCGGGCCTCTGCTCCCCGTTTCCCCGGGTTTTCATTCCATGACCTTGGGGACATGTCTTTCTTGGAAAAAGGAGGTGTTATTTTATTTATTATTTTTTCCCTGTATACCGGTATTACGGTGGAGGGCACTGTCTGAAGAGCTTTCTGGCCTGCAAGCCAACTGCGCATTATTACTCTGCGTGACCGGGGCATTAGGCTGGGTGAAAAAGGTGGTGTGTTTGGAGGTGGCGCAGTGGCCGGGATGGGCAGAGAACTCATCTCGTGATTGCTAAAGAAGAGAAAACTCGTGCCAGAGGATTCTTATCTTGGGAGAAAGGAGGAAGGTAACTGGAAGGTCTGCCTGCAGCTGGGCAGGGTGGCACAAGTTTGTAATCCCACCACTTAGGAGGCCAGCCCTGGTCACGTCGTGAGAATGTGTCCCCCCCCAAAAAAAAACCTCAAGCCCCCCCCAAAAAAAAAACAAAAAAGGTGTGCCTGGGATGGTGAGAAGAATGCAGGTCAGATCTGAATTTGTTTCCTGTGGTGTTATGACTTCAGTGCTCAGAGGCTGTTTGCTCATCTGTGGAATGAAGACTAAATGAGTTCAAGTATAAAATGCCTTGCTCAGGGATAAGGCAGTAAAGACCATTTTTCCCCCTCCCACAGTGCACTGGCACCGAGAGGATGGGTTTGTGTGTCCACTCGACATTTTGGAAGATGCAGAGAGGATGATTTTTGGTCAGGATTATGAGCAGTGGTGACTGTAGACCTGCCTGCTAAAGTTGGGGGCGAGGGGGCTTCTGTGTCCTGGCAAATGAGTGAGGCGTCAAGACACTTAGCCTTGTAAGATCTCAAACTTGATTTTATCATTCACCTGCAGAGCGAGCAGGTCCCAGAAGACCAAGGCCAACTCAGGTCCAACGTGGGCAGCATATCTTGACTTTATCTCAAAATAAAAAAAAGTGGAGCCGGGCGTGGTGGCTCCCAGCACTTGGGAGGCAGAGGTAGGAGGATCACCATGAGTTCAAAGCCACCCTGAGACTACATAGTGAATTCCAGGTCAGCCTGGGCTAGAGTGAGACCCTACCTCGAAAAACAACAACAGCAACAACAAAAAAAAAAGTGTAATAGAATGACAGAACATGAGTTTGAGTGATGGACCAGCTAAATTTATATCCTTATCATTTTATGTTTATGTTAGTGTGACTCTGGGCAGGTCAGTTCCATACTCTCATCCTTTACTTTTTCTTGAAAATAAACCCAGTAGAATAGTTAGAATATTGTGACGATTAGCAGGGTGACTATGAAGAAAAGGAGGCCTATGGGCACCTTCGATGACCCTGACCTTGGTGCTAGATTATTAAATCAGACACGTGCCAGTTAGTGAGAAAACCTCTTCTGAGGAGGAGGACAAACATGCGTATCAGAAGTTTGTTAGATTCCAAGAGTGGGAGAGAGCTCAGGGAGATTGGATGAGTTTTAAAGAGATGCTGCTGAGCCTCAAGCTGAGGCAGAACCCTTCCCTCTAAGTAAGTGCAAAGCGCACCTTGAGCTCAATGTGTTGCATTCACTTGTCACATGAGCATTGTGGGTGTAGCTCATTGGTTGTGCATTTGCTTATCATGAGTGCAAGGTCATAGGTTCAGTTTTCAGTACCACAAACAAAAATCCAAATGTAGGTTGGGTAGATGGCTCAGCAATTAAGATGCTTGCTTGTAAAGCCTCTCAGCCTGGGTTTGATTCCACAGTGCCCACGTAAAGACAAACACAGAAAGTGGCACCTGCAGAGTACTTTACAGTGGCAAGAGGACCTGGCATGCCCATACTCTCTCCCTCTCTGTCTCTCAAATAAACTCAAATGTAAATCATAACCTTATTTGTCTTGTCATAACTGTCTCAATTGTCAAGATTACAATAAAAACTGGACCTGAGGCTGGGCATGGTGGTGCACATCTTTAGGGGCACTTGGGAGGCAGAGGCAGGATTGAGTTCGAGACTACATAGTGAATTCCAGGCCTCCCTGGACTAAAATAAAGCGAGACCCTATCTCAGAAAAAACAAAAACAAAAACAAAAAACTGGGCCTGGTAGTACATACCTGTAATCCCAGTACTTGTGGGGATTTCAAGGAGTTCAAGGATAGCCTTGGCTAAATAGTGAGTTGGTGGCTAGCCTAGGTTACATGAGACTGTGTCAAATAGCAAAACAAGAACTCAAACCAAATATAGAACAAAGAAGTCTATTTATAACAGATTATAATAAAATTTCCAATTAATGGGCACTGCCTCAGGTTGGCAGCTCCCACTTGGCGATATTTACTAATCACTTCTGTGCACAGGAGTTACCAGAGGAGAACTGAGGCTGCTGCTTTTACAAGGGCCTGCTTGTGAAATTGGCCCAGGCTGGCAGCTGAGAATTGTGTCGCTTGAACTGCTCCCTCCATTCCCTAACGGATAAGCATAATTGACTGTGCCTGCGCAGTCTCTGCACACTATAGGATTTATGTAAAACCTCCGCTTTCCTTCTGGGCTTTGATAGTTGCCAGGCACATGGTGTGACCAAACTCCTAATAAAACCTTGGGTGCAGAGTCATTAGTGAACATTCCTGGGCACACATTGCATTTTTTCCCCCTGTTATAGCAAGGAACAAGCCACAGGTTAGAGAAAATATAAGGAAGTCTGTCTTTGTTTCTCCAGCTATGACTTTTTCTCTTGTTGATAGCCTTTCACTGTAGTAAAATTTAGCCATGATACAACTGTATATGTGTAAGCATTTTGAGGGACCCTGAGGAGGTTTCTGTAGGTGGTTGATCCCACCAAATATATGTAAATCTCTTAATTTTCATATCAGTTTTGCCCCCCCCCCTTACTGCCATACCAATGGAGCCCCTCTCCTGGGTCCAATGAGTTCTGCTGGAGCCAATGAGTTCAGCAAGTTCTGTGCAGTGTTGCAAAATTAGCAACATTTCTTGCCTTTGCATTGCTCTCCCCATCTTCAGGAGGCTTTGTTCAGAGTCCTGTCCCCAGGTCCTAGGATATTGGAATGCCAGGGTCTCGGGTGTCTTAATTATTGATCTGATGCCTCTATGGCACTGTGGCATTAGGGACACACTAACCCTACCTGGTAAATATGTGTGCTCAGAAGATGAGCTTTTATCCCCCATCTATATATTAGAGGAATGTATGGACAGGTATGTTGGGCAGAGGGCATTCTGGAGTTTATGGTTCATCTAGTCTGTCCTTTGGAATAATCTGCCGTGGAGTAGAAACCATGGTATTGACATATTTTTACCATTGTGAATCTAAATATTCATTTCTATTTATTTGTGAGCAGAGAGAGACAGAGTGGGAGCACCAAGGCCTCTTGCCATTGCAAATGAATCCCAGATGCATACACCACTTTGTGCATCTGGCTTTACATAGGCACTGGGGAATCAAACAGTCCCTTGAACTGTTGAGCCATCTCCACAGTCCCAATAAATATAATTTTAAATGGCTACAAGTGCCAAGAAGAAAAAGTAGATGCCAAATTTTGTTATGTGAATTTTATCTTTTCAAAATTAATTTGTTACTGTTGTTGTTACTGAGTATCATTACTATTTTCTTAAATGGGGTCTAGGCTTTTCTGAACTCACTGTGTAGTATGTAGAGCAGGCTAGAACTCATGATGATGTACCTGCCTCACTCTCCTGAGTGTTGGAATTACAACTGTGAATCACCACACCTGGCTTCTTGTTGTTATTATATTTGTAATATGTGCTGGGATACAAACCAGGTCCTGTGTATTCGGAGGGGGTGGCTTCCATTGAGTTGTACCCCTCTGTTTTAATATTAAAAGGGGTGAATGTTGTGTAGGTAGATTTATATGGAGATCATGGGGACTCTGAGAGCAAGAGCTCTTTGCTGTTCCCTTAGCAGAGAACAGTTTAAGGAACAGCCTTGGGGGTGGAACAAACTGACTCATCACGGTTTCGGAAGCAGGGGCAGCACAAAAATAGGCTTTCACTGTGGGCAAGGCTGGCTTTGGCCCTTATACTGAATCAGCTTTATAGTTTGCTTTTAGGAGATTGGAAAAAGGATTTGAAACTTTAGTAACAAGGTATGCAAAATGTCAGTTATAGTTAGACTATAAACAGAAATGGGTTGTGCTATCACTGACCCTTGTTACTGATTTTTGTTGCTGTCAGAAAAAACACTGCTTTATTTCAATTTTAAACTTATTGAGACTTTTAAAATTAATTATTTGAGAGCGAGTGAGTATGGGTGGGCCAGAGCCTCCTACCACTGCAAAAGAACTCTAGACTCATGTGCATGTGGCTTTACATGGGTGCAGGGGAAACAAACCCTGGGTTGTCAGGCTTTGCAACCACTGAGTCATCTCCCCAGCCTCAGACTAGTGTATGATCCAACATTTATATAATGGTGAATTTCTCAACTGTATTTAAAAAAGAAAATTCTCTTTGCCTGAGTGCAATTTATTTTTATTTTACTTGTTTTCTAGATAGGGCCTCCGTACCTCTGGCCAGGCTTGAACTTGCTAAATAGCTGAGGATAACCTTGAACTTCTTGTCTTGATGCTGGGAATGCCGGTTTAGCTAGCCCAGCAAGCTTCAGGATTCTCCTGGCTCTGCCTCTCTTTCGTTAGGATTAGAGAGAGATACGTGGGTGCCACTTTGCATCAGGCTTTATGTGGGTGGTAGGGATCAGGTTTGAGAGCCCAAGAGCCTTTAACTGCTGAGACATTTCCCCTGCCCAGATCTGTTTGTTTCTTTCTAACCACACAGTGATGCTAGAAGGATTCATGAAATATTTTTTTAAAATATTTTATTTATTCATTTTCAAGCAAAGAGATAGAGAGACACAGAGAGAGTGAGAGCTAGCGAGAGAGCGCATAAGGGCCACCACCTTGTGGGTCTGGCCCATGTGGGTCCTGGAGAATTGAACCCAGGGCCTTAGGCACTGGAAGCAAGTGCCTCAACCGCTTAGCCATCTCTCCAGCCCATGGATTCATGAAATTTTGCATTATAGTTGTACTTGTGGTTAAAGTATATTAAAGTGAAAGACTGTGTGATAAGATTAGCAAGGGGGAAAGATAATGGTAAAGTCTGTAGAAAGCCATGTTCAGGCTGCTCTGTGCTGTCTTTTTCCATTGAGATGACCAGTATGTGCCTTCCAGTATATTTGACTATCCTTACCACCACCACCAATGTAGTAACATGTATACATGTGTTTTGAACTAGGTGGGTCAGTTAGACTCAAGAATTTTACTGGTGAATATTCATCACGTAGATATGCTTTTGACTAGCAGCTAACAAAATTTCAGATTTCCAGAAAGCTAGTAGGTACTTGGTATAAATCATGATGTACAGATCATCATAGGGAGTCTACTCTCTGTAGGTGTGGTTTGACTCAGGTGTCCCCCATAAACGTATGTGTGCTGAATGTTTGATTCTCAGCTGATGGCAATTTGGGAATTGAAAACCTTGTTGGAAGTGTGTTGTTGGGCACTGGCTTGTGGGCGTTACAGCCAGCTTCCCCCTGCCAGCGTTTGGCACACTATCCTTTTGCTGTTGACCACCTGATGTTGGCCAGGAGGTGATGTCCAGCCTCTGCTCTTGCCACTGTTTCTCCTACTATCATGCAGCTTCCCCCTCGAGTCTGTAAACCAGAATAAACCCTTTTGTCCACAAGCTGCTTTTGATCAGGTTCTTTGTGCAGCAATGAGAAAGCTGACTGCAACAGTAGGAAATAGAGAGAACTGCTTAAATACCAAGTTCCCAGATTCCACACAAGCAGCGCCTTCTAAAGAGAGTCACTGCAGGCCAGCTGGGAGGGCCTTTTTCTGTAGTTTCTATTGATGGATTGTCTCACTGGTTGTCTTAATCCCATCCTGAGTTTGTTCATTGCTGCTGGAGAGAAATGCAGTTTATGTAAATGAATATTGTAGCCTTAAAGCCTTGTTGAACTTACAAGTTCTAATATCTTTTAGTAGATTCCATAGATTTAAAGAAATATTTATTTGAGAGAGAATGGATATGCCAGGGCCTCCTACCACTATAAACAAACTCCAGATCCATGTGTCACTTTGTGCATTTGACTTTACCTTGGTACTAGGGAATTGAACCAGGTTCGTCAGGCTTTGCAAGCAAGTGCCTTTAACCACTAAGCCACCTTTCCAGCCCTGATATTTTTCTTCATATAAAATTTTGTCATCAGTAAACAAAACAGCTTTTCCTTTTATTTCATAATTGTCATTGCTAGAAGCTCCAGAACAATGTTGAATAGAAGCGCAGTGAGAGTTGAGTTGACATCCTTGTCTTGTTTCTGATTTGTGAAAAGCTTGGTCTTTCATTAAATATGCAATAATGGGGTCTGGGGCGCAGCTCAATAGTAGACTGCCTGCTTATCGTGGGTTCATTTTCCAGCATCCCCCCACAATTAAGGACTTTTTATTAGGTTAAGGAAATTTTCTGAGCAAATTCCTTATTTGTTGAAAGTTTTTTTTTTTTTTTTTAAATCAAGGGGAAAGGTCTGAATTTTTAAATGCTTTCTATTGTGAAGCTTTTGATTATTTTGTGTTGCTGGGAATGAAACCTAGAGCCTCACACATGCTACACAAGTGGCTGAGCTACACCACAGCCCTTGAAGCTATTTCCTTTTCAAAACGGGATCTCTCTGCAGTCCAGGCTGGCCTCAAACACAAGATCCTTCTGAGTCCTGCTTCCTGTGTGCTTGGAATATAGGCTTGCACCACCATGCCTAGGTTGGAAGCTGATGTTTTGTTTTGTTTGTTTTGTTTGAGACAGGATTTCATGTAGCCCAGGCTGGTTTCAAACTCACTATGTAGCTCAAGATGGCTTTTAACTTTGTTTTGTTTTTTTTTTTTTTGAGGTAGGATCTCACTCTAGCCCAGGCTGACCTTGAACTCAAGCGATCCTCCTACCTCTGCCTTCTGAGTACTGGGATTAAAGCAGTGAGCCACCATGCCCTGCTTGATTTGAGAGCTTTCGACTCTGAAAGTTACCTTAGACTCTCAGCACTGTGAATGCTGAGAACAGTTCTCTGCCAACTTCATGCACATTTCTTACCACATCAAGGACTCGGAGAAACCTGGCCGCAGATTTCTAGAGCTTTGCTTCTTTTTGGTTCTCTCTTC